>VSMD01065742.1:65000-237500 GCA_008750895.1 Mirza zaza
ACCTTTTCTATGTTAGATATGTTTAGATAGACAAATACTTACCATTGTCTTACAATTGCCTACAATATTCAGCACAGTAACATGCTGTGTGGGTTTGTAGCCTAGGAGCAATAGCCTGTACCATGCAGCCTAGGTGTATAGTAGGCTGTGCCATCTAGGTTTGTGTAAGCACACTATGATATTCACACAATGACAAAATCACCTAATGACACATTTCTCAGGACATAATCCCCATGGTTGAGTGATGCATGACTATATTTGTAATATATATGGACATAATGAAAATATGTAATTGAAACTTTGAGCATCTGTTAGGACCTCCAAATCTGCTTTCCTCCCTGTGGTCCACATCACTTTTGTGACATGTATTTATACTCAGATGTTCATGCCACTAATGGGACTGTGGCACCTCCCCCTCCTTCTTGCCACACATTTAATTCCTCAGTTTTACTTATGAAATGTTTTTTGAATTCAGCCACTTACTACTCTTCATCTCCACTGCTACCCAGCAGCCAGGACCACCATCATTACTCGCCTGTAGCCCTGGACTGAACATAGACCTCCTAAAAAGTCCTCCTGATCTTGCACACCTCCATCCCAAACTGTACAGTCTTCCCACAGCAATCACTGGAAATGCAAATATTATGTTCCTTCCTTTCCTAAGACTCTTTAGGGCATCCAATTACTCTTAGGATAAAGTAGAAACCCTTACTGTGGTCTATGAGGAAATGTTTGATTTGGAGCCTGCCCACCTTCCTGGCTTTTCTAGTTAACTATTCCAAGTTTCCTTATTTTAAGGCACTCCCAAGTGCTTACTGAACTCTAGCCTTGCTGGTCTTCTTTCCTGCTTCTAGGCCTTTCTCATTGGCTGCTTCCTTCTTCGGGGTAATGCTCCCACCCTACTACTAACTTGGTTTTCTCCTATTTGTCTTCAGACTCAGTTTAAACATCATTTCTTTGTGGATACTTCCTCTGACAACCTAATATAGTTCAATTAGCTCCCATATTTGTTTTTACAGAGCCCTGTACTTTCCCTTCACAGAAATAATCACATCACCAATGAAGTATACAGTGCATTTAATACTTATGTCTATCAGTAGACTCCCTGAAGGCAGGGAGAAGACTCAGTCTCTCCTACTCCATTGTTTGGCACCCAGTATATTCTCAATAAATGTCTTTTTAATAAATTCACTAAATATATACATGTTCTCTCAGCAAACAAATTATTCATTGGACATCTCTAAAATAAACTAATAATCATGCAGAAGTGTTTTTACAAAATATCTCTCTCAGGTTGGATTCCCCAGAAATAGACCCGAGATGACTTGTATAAAAGTTACTAATTAAAACAGTGTTCCAAGAGAGAACAGTAAAAACTTAGGAGGAGCAGAATAAAGAAGAGGGAAGAAAAACAAGCAAGGAAATGATTTCAGGCCAAGTTCCTCCTTAAGAGGCTACCTTTGTCTAATCTTGCCCTTGTAAGATCTATGAAGTGCAAATTATGCCCAAGCCCTCCCATCTTGAGGCAAGTAAGTTTGAGTGGACTGCTATAAACTCAGGCACTTTCAATTCTCTGCAAATGCGTGGAAAGTGACTCCATTTGAAGGAGGACAATTCTCCAAAGAAGAATAGCAGTGTGTACTATTGGTAGTAATATCCAGAGCAATGAGCAGGGGGGAGAGAAGTAGCAAAAGGCAATGAAGCATAGCATCACCAGTAGCTGCCATTGTATATAAATACTTAGAATATTATTGGACTCTTTTGTAAAAAAGATATGAACTGAAATGTCATTGCCTTGGTGAAAAGTTAATCACATACTCTCTGATGAACTTTATTTAAAACATATGCCATCATCTTATCCCTACACATGTCTTTTCCCTATTTGGGGGGAAACTATCCTGATTTCATATGGTTCTCTATAAACATTGAAGCGATATTTTAATGAGAAATCCCTGAAGAATGTTATCCAAAACCTAAGTTCTATTTGTGAGCTCAGGAGCAATGCCAGGGCCTGGTGGTGCAGATTCAATACTATACCATATTTGGTTTCAATCAACATTTAGCGTTTCAAACAAGTCTGATGTACTATGGTTTCTCTATTCCCTATTTCTCTTAATTTGAGAAACTCACAAAAGCCCCTTAAACTTGATTCACTACTGGAGGGGTAAAATATATTTTAGTTGAATCAATGGGCTATTTCTGATGGATAAAATAATACCTGCCTGGGCCATTCTATCCACATAGTGCAAGGGAAATTATGTGAGCAGAGAAATGGAACTCAAATATGAACTACATTAGGCAAAAGATAATTTAAATATTCTGAGTATCCAATACTTAATCTCTAATTAATATAACCTGGGATATATTATTATATCTAAAATGAGTGAACTCTAAGAAGTTTGCATATATTCCAAACTTGATTGCTTTTTATAATCTTCTATTAGAGCTGTTACATAGAACAGGTTGCTTCTGGGTTCTTATTCTCATTCTGCATATAAAAAATAGTGTATTAATATAATTCTGGGTTTTTTGAATATTCCTAAGAACAACTGCCACTGTTTTATTTATTCAATGTCAAAAAAAAAAAAAAAGCAGGTTTGTAGATTGAGGACAGAAACTGCCTAACAGGTATCTTTCTATAGATACTTTTTATCCAAAGTTAATAAACTGAAAACTGGGTGTACCACACACCAGTGCAGAGTTTAGTGAACCACTCAGCCTTGTCCTGTCTCTAAGAAGGTAGAAAAATGAAAAGACTTGTAAGAATAAATTTTTCGAATAGATTCCACTTTTCTGTCTTTCACTTTTTAATTTCTCTGTTTCTTCTGTATTTTTGTTGGGAACAAAGACACTAACCCTTAATTTCATAGAATTTAAGTTACATACCACAATTTAGTTCGGGGAACACAAAGCAACGTTTGTAATATATTTACTATGTGCTAAGAACTATGTTAAGCACTGAAGATGCAAAAATGAATAAGAGATAGCCTATCTTCAAGGTGACCACTGTGCCTAAAACTAGATAATTTTAACACAATGTGTTGACAATTATAAGGTTCTGGTTACTGCACCCAGAAGTTATATTTATTTTCAGAGATTTAAGAAATATTTGAAAAGTTTCTAGAGCCACCCACAATTTCATCCCCACTCACAAAATCTCTGGGAGGGAGACAAAGTCTGTATCACAACAATTGAACAGAGCAGAAAATTGAAGCTTAGAAACTCTGTGATTTCCTCTCTTCCTTTCCATGGCCAGGACTCCTGAGAGCTGTTCGTACCTATCCTTTCTTGCCTCCTGTTCACCTTCCAAGCCAATGAAACCTGAGTTATGTGTCTAGAACTTTACCAACTTCTCTCACTAAGAATCCTCCCCTTCTCTCTGTTACTAAATTAGTATTCACCTCTCAGTCCTTGTCTGCCTTATTGTTTGCAATATTCCACCATCCTGACTGCTCTATCTTCTCCAGGTTTTTGTAGCTTAACACTCTCTTTATTTTTCCTTCTAACTAGTCTTATTTTCTCACTCTTTTCACTTATTTGTTTTTTTCTTGTTCATTTTCTTCCTGTCTTTAAAATCAATTTACAAGGGACTTCTCCTAGTCCTCTTATCTTCTGATCAATTGATTAATCCAATTAATATGATTGGTTGATTTAATAAATTGTCATTGTTTGGGGAATTATTAATATTTAAGGGATGAATTGAATAACTGTAATGTCTGCCTAGATGTTTCTCCTGAGACTGAGATTGGGTCTTACCATTTACATATAAATAAAAAAATATAAAGAGAGATGAACAAGTCTAAGACTTCCTAGAGTTTTTCACATAGACACTCATTAATAGAATTCATTCAGATGAGGGAATATAGGATGGGGAGTAGGTGTGTACATAGGGATTATATATGAAGTTTAATTTTGGGCATGCTAAGTATGAAGCGCTAGAAGGGCATCTTCATGTTGATGACTAAACTGTGCAGAAAATATTAATATATGGAAGGGAGATAGTAGATTTGACAGTAATTAATAAATAGTTGGTAAATGAAGCATAGAGAATTGGTAACTCAAAAAGCACATAGTTCATTCTACTAAGTGAAGTATCCCAAGAAAGGAAAAATAAACACCACATGTACTCACCAGCAAATTGGTTTCACTGATCAGCACCTAAATGCACATATAGGAATAACATTTATCAGGCATTAGGCAGATGGGAGCGGGGAGGAGGAGAAGGGTATATACATACATAATGAATGTAATGCGTACCATCTGGGGGATGGACATGCTTGAAGCTCTAACCTGAGGAGGGATGAGGGACAAGGGCGACATATGTAACCTGAACATTCATACCCCCATAATATGCAGAAATAAAAAAATAAAAATAAAAAAATTTAAAAAGACATAGTCTGAGAAAAGAAGAGACAATATGTGGAGAAACAGACTTGAAATATGATTATGAGATTAGTTTGAGATCTGTCCATGACTTCCAAATGTAGATCTCTAGGAGCACAACTATTTTTACACTGTGCTCCTCAGATTCCAAGAGTTCCTCAGCGATCAGTGTGAGGGCTCAGGAAAGGCAACAGGAGCAGGGCTTTGAGGTTTGGAATTTTGGACTCCAACTCACTGATTCAATCAAAGAAGCTCCAGCATTGTGAGAATTTCATTCATCCACTTATTGCTGGCATAATTGCTTGAAAACTGACAAAGCACATAACTATTTGGCTGAGAAAACTGAGGCTAAAGAGAATGTAAGACATTTGATCAAATGTACACAGCTTGTAAGTGGCCAAGAATAATCTTGGGTGTTTCTCCCAAATGCTTACTTTTCATCAGCATCTTACGCTGTCTTCTCCACTTGGCTTGCATTCACAACATCTTTCAGTTTTAGGCTTTGCTTTTGATGCTCACTCATACTTATTTAATTAACACTATCTTCATCTGTCTCTAAGATTACAGAAACAATTTTTTTCTAGACTTGCTTAACATCACTCCACTCTGCCCTCTACTCAATTCATTTTACAAATGAAGTCATCTTTCTGAAAGGCAAATATGATTTATATCAGTCAATGGTTTAAAGCCCTTCAGTAGCTCTCAATCGTCTCCAAAATAAAGGACAAGCACATAACTTACAAAAACTTTTACTTTACATTTTCATTCCATATAAGTCACTCCATTCACTAAATATTTGTGTACTTATTATGTCCCAAGAATTTTTCAATGATAAATAAACCTTCATTCAGTTTAACATGTGGTAGAGGAGACAGATATTTTAAAATATAATATCCAAATTATTTCGTGAATATAAATTGTGATAACTTTTTTAAAAGAAAATAAGATGATTAAGAATAAGGGCCCAATTACACTGGATTTTAAGAAAATGTTTTTTCTTGGGAGTATCATTTAATTTGAGACACGTGGGGTGATTAGGAGTTAGCCAAAGATTCAAGAGAAGACATTTCTGGCAGGAGACACTGCATTTGAAGGTCCTACAACTGAAAAGAGATTGGTGGCTTTAGGGAAAAGAAAGAAGGCTAATGTGATTGGATCCCAGTAAATAAGGGAGAGAAGGGTGAAAGTTAATATGAGGCAAATAGAAACTACTCATTATGGTTCCTGAAACAAGACATCCTCTCTCTTTCTTTCTCTCTTTCTCTCCCTCTAATTTCTATCTCTATCTCCTCTTGTCCTTTGCACTTGCTATTTCCTATGTCTTACAATAGATATTCTCTTTCCACACATTATTTTTATCACTTTTCCATAATTAACCTCTCTTCATTCTCTAGAAAGCAAAATAGAGTAGATGAGTATTAGTGAATGTGAAAAGCGTATTAGTCAAAACAGACTGAATGCTGTAACAAAAAAACTCCAAAGTTTCAATGATTAACACAATAAAGTCTATACTCCCCATTATAAAAATCCAAAATATTTGTCCCTGAATAGGCAGTCTTGTGAGGGACTTTCCCTTTGTGTTGACTCACAGACTTGACTCATTCCAAACTGTGACTCCAGAACCCGCTGGAAACTTAGGGCCATTCAGGTTCAGTCAATGTATGGGAAGAGAGAGAGTAGAGTAGCACATGGGAAGTTTTCTATGGCTCTGACTTGGAAGTGACATGCATAAGTATAATTTCATCCCAACTATAATGGAGGCTATGAAAAAGAAAGAGCAGTGGGTAGAGTAAACGACTAACCACTTTCTGCCACATTTATCTCTTTCAGCCACCAGATACCATCTTGAACTTTCTCTCACATAAAGAATTCAATCAGTCCCTTCCTAAGACAGACAATGTTGATTCTGTCAATTCCCATCTAGTCACTGTTTCCAGCTCAAAGTTCAAGATCTCTGAGAAAGATGTTTTCATCACCATCAAGTCTAAATGTGTCTCCTCTCAATTCTTCAATCCATAAAGAACCAAAAATGTCTAGTTGTTTTTAACCCAACTTTAAGCAAACACAGGATAGCTGTCTTCTTAAGAATAAAAAGAATAAAAAACATGTGGAGTTATTGAATTATAGCAAAAATGAAATCCTGTCAGAATGACAGGCAGGAAGGATGGAAGGAAGGAAGAAAGGAAGAAGGAAAGAGGGAACTTAGAACACCATTTACAGTATTAGAGATTAAACATCTTAAAAATAATAATGAAATTTTTTCATGTCAGACACTAGGCTAAGAACTGTACATTTTTTCTCTTTAAATTCTCACAATAACCATGTGATTTTGTCATTATCATTACCCCCAATTTACTGATAAAGAAACTTAAGTTCAGAAAGGTTAAGTAACTTGCTTCGGTTCACAGAGATACTAATTTGGTTGGGTTTGATTTCAAGATTGTCTAAATCAAGAATTAAAAGTCTTAACCACTATAACACACTATCTTTTGAATCTTAATTTACATAACTAAAAGGCCATTTGATTTATCATTTATTACAGATTATATATCAATGGAAAATTCACTAAAAATTCAGAATATTCCTAAGGACAGTAAGTACTATTATATACAGATTTATATTTTAAGGGTTTTAAAAGTATCTACATATTAAATAATGACTATTTAAGCACAAAATCATTTAACTTTAAACCTAATAATTTATGCAATCTCAACATATTTGAGAAATAATTTCAGATTCTCAAATCTTTAATAGCACAGATACATTAGGCATCAGGGCCATTACTATAAAATCATTATGAAAATCAGAACTAGGAAATACCTAATTTTAAAGGTTTATTTTCTTTAGAAATTGCTTATGATGAATAAATTCATCATAGTTCACTTCAAATTTACCTAATCCAAATATAGACATTGTTCTTGTTCTATAATTTCTCCATAGGAGTATGAATGGGATTTATGACTCGATGTAATCCTTGTAAAGAAATAAAAAAGTTTTCTAATCTTGAAATGATAATTTAAGCAATACAGTGGAACAGTTGGATGTACTACTTCATTTAGTAGAAAACTATCTTCTCTAAAGATGGAAATGGACTGCTTAAAATGACTTTCTGCCATGTATCTTTCCAAAAGAACACTTACATAGGAAAGATATTTTTGATAGTAGTTGCATTTTTGAAATGAAATAAAAAAGGATCCTTTAAATTTTCCATTTTCTGAAAGCCTTATGCTCACTGTTTTGTAACATTTATTCAATAGAATATATTCTTTTTCAGTAAGCAAAGACTTTTTTTCTACTGAACTTACAGAGACAACTGAAAAACAGTACAGCTGTATCACACATATATTTATTTTTTAAAATAATTCACACTGTTACAATAATAATTCTTATCAATATATACTTTCTTTGTAATGCATTTATGAAATGACTAACAGCTTTTTCTTGAACTTTGAATTTGTGATTTTAAAAAGGCAAATATAGCAATTAAGAGCCCATAAGAAATCCCTCATCAAATTAGAATCAACTGGCAAATTTGGACCGTAGCTAATTAACTGTGCCGTTAAGAATTTTGCTAAGAAATGAACTCAATTTAAACTTTAATTAATTAAATTAAATATATTCTAAAATATGATAGCTCAAAACCCATTAATTTCAGTTTAGCTGGTTCAATCCAGCCAAGTCTTGTCTTCTGACCTGATATAACTCTCACCTCAAGCAGTTAACATTCTAGAATACAAGGGCTATGCACTAAAAAGTGTCAGATACCATTTACTTGGCCTAATAAAATTATAAGTAGTACTGTTATAACTCAAACATAAATAAAAGGAAAAAACAAATTAGTTGTTTTGTTTCTAAAGTAGTGACGTTAAATTGACTTAGAGAAAAATGTCTCTACTTTCTCAAACAGAGAATTGTTTCTCTTGTAAGTGTTCACTAAACCAGTCCCTGTAGTGTTTTTTACTGTGATATATTTCTGAGAATTGTTTCTTCATTTATGTTCCATACTTCTGCTCTGCACACATAGTTTCTTCTCTGGCACTTTCCTCCCCATATACATTTTAAAGTCTTGCCACTGTACAAAAAAAGAAGAAGAAGAAGAAGAAGAAGAAGAAGAAGAAGAAGAAAAGGAATTAAGACATTATTTTTATTCCATTTTTTTCAAACACGTTTTTTGTTATTATGTGAAAGATTTTAAGTTCAAGGGATCTATTGCACAACAGGATGACTACAGTTACTAGCAATGTCTGTATTCTTAAACTTTGCTAAGAGAAGATTTTGAGTGTTCTCACCACAAAAATAAAAATGTGAGGTAATTATATTTGAAAACATCATGTTGTACATGACAAATATATGTATATATTTTTTCTATTAAAAATAAGTTAATTATTTTTTAAAAAGTTCAGAAGGAAGAAAATATTTATAAAATGGCAAAAACCAAAATTTTTTAATGAGAAACTTTGAGGGAGATAAAGGCAATGCTTGCCTGATTAGTAGGAAGTTTAAGCAATTATGTTTACATAACTTTTGTAGGAACAAAGGACTTCAGGTAATATGAAGTGGGAGAATGGTTATTTTACAAATACCTCAAAATAACCATTATTGCTAGGGTAAAAATAAACCACTGTTTTTCCAAGACGGTCCTTATTTATACTTGTTGTCCTGGTGTACTTATTAAATATTGACAGTACCTTGGTTAGGACATAAAATTCTATAATCATTTGATTATAAGATTCCTTTTGTAAGGCATGGGTACCAATATTTAGAGTTTTAGAGTTAATGAAGGTCAAATATTGTGAGTTAGAAGAAAACTGGAGTCATTATAGCATTTCCAGAAATGCAGAAATGGAATGGAATGGAATGAGAAGCTCCTGAAAATCAAAAGGAGTTGGATTTAAAATGTATTTATAGGACTTTAAAATATATTTATAGTTATTGAGAAGATCTTTCACTGAACTAAGTGTAGGTTTTATAACATGTCTACAGGAAGAACTGGCAAGCCTCATTAATCTAGCATAGGCATCTGAAAAAGAAAAGTGAACAAAATCTAGTTCATTGATGTTCAATTTTATCTCATTTTTTCCATTTCTCTTTTTGTTTATGTTTCATATAGTATATAATGTAATAGTTCATTAGTACTCTATAGATTTTAAATCAATAAGTATGTTGGCAACATGATCACAAAATCTATACTGATGGGTTAGGAAAACAAATTGGTTTTGACAACACTCATTTAATATATGCTGAATGTTTATTAGGCACTGGTAATACTTTGGAGACTAAAAGAACATAATTTTTTTATAGTCTGAAATTTAAATATACAACAACAGTGCCTAAAACATTTTTACTATTTTATATTAGCATCATTAATAAAATTATATAAAAATGAGACTAGTGTCATGTATACAATTTTTTTTATAGGTATTTGTTTCTGGTGCTGCACCTAACATTCTTAGTTAAAAGTCACCTAAACAAAGTTTTCTATGCAAGAAAATTCAAATTTTCTTCACATGATTTAGCAAAAGACTAAAATGAGAAAAGGGAAAAGAGTAATCACCGCTTAGGATAACATTAAATTAAGTGCTTAAAAATCATTCTGGAAACAACTACAATTATTTAAAAGACCATTTGTATGCAATATTACATCAGCACATGCAACATTGTGGTTCAGTTGTATTATATAAGGCTTTAGCGTGATAGATTTTTTAAAAATTAACTATGCAGAAAGAATTATAACTTTAATTTTAAAAGACTCCAAATCCCTGGCCATCTTGAAATTTAAGTCAGATTATATGAGACACATAATGCATTTTCTAAGATAACTTTCAGGATTATTGTTCTTCACTCATTGAAATAAATGTTGAAACTATAGTATTCATGTGTATTTAATTTCTGATTATCTTAATAGGGAGAAACTCCAGATTTGCAGCATTTTGTTCATGGCAATTACTCAGAATATAAAATTTCTATTTTCACTTACAATGGAATATGAAGTGTAACTCTCCAACATGTTTACACCAGATATGGCTTTTTATTCTAATCGGTCAGACTAAAGAAAGGTCTTTTCACATCAGCAGAAAGCTAGCACATAAATGTGAAACTGTAAGTGCATAATAACTCATTCTCTATTGCCAATTTCATACCAAATACTGAAAACAAAGCAAATAAAATCACATGAACCAAATTTAAGAACCCATAATTTAGTGCCTACTACTATAGGATGAGTTTATATAGTTGCAATTTTAAGCCTAAGTATAATTTCATAGTCTATGTAGGAACTCTTTTGAGAAAGTGACAAAGCTCCAAGTTAAGGACCTATATGAAGAATGAGGTTAATAAGTCAAATTCCTTGCAGTATCACGTGTTACGGATGCAGTTTTCATAAGAGTCTTCAACTTTCCATTTTAAAGGCTGAAGAAAAAAGTCTTTGAAATTTTTTTCTTTAATGGAAATTGAAAAAAATACTCTACATTATTTATAACTATTTTGAACCTACTTTATCTGTATTTCCATAGTCTAAACAGATTTAAAAAAAAAACAGATCACCACTTTGCCTCAAAAAGCATAAACCCATGTAATTTTTTTAAATTGTTGCAATGAAATATATCATTATTACTCAAAATGTCATTCCTACAATTAGTTAAAGTAGAAAGACCATTAGCATAATTAATGTTATATGGTGCTACTATAAGTAAGGCATTTTAATAATAAAGATATTTACTGCTAAATGATAATAATCATTCCATGTGGAATGATCATTTGTGCTGTGCTTATTTGTGCTTTGCTATGACCAAGGACTGCCAATGTAAAATGGTTTTATCATGTACTAAAAGCATAAGTTGGATAATGAACCTGAAGTCTATGATGTTTACATTAAGGTAAATATCCAGAGACAAATTAATAGATCCTCATTTTCTGGGTTCTAGGACATAGAATATCTTCAATTTTAGAATTTTGTATCCTACAAAACTGAATTTCATATATGAAGGGGAAATAGACTTTTCTAGACAAGCAAACACTGAGGGGATTTGTCAAGACCAGACCTGCCCCACAGGCAACACTCAGAAGTATACTATACGCAGATCAGTACAATAGACTCCCACCAGTGTAAAACTACCCAAAGCTAATGCACAAATTTCATATATAACAATAGCACAAAAGGATAAACAAAGCAATAAGTTATTACCCAACATGATAAACAAACAGATTCCCACATATCAGACATATCAATCAAAATGAATGGTCTGAATGTTCAACTAAAGAGACATGTACTAACTGAGGAGATGAAAAAATACAATCCAAATATCTCCCATCTCCAGGAACTATATCCAACACAAAAGAACACATACAGACTGAAGGTGAAGGGATGGAAAAAATATTCCATGTTAACAGAAACCAAAAGAAAGCAAGTCCAACCATTCTCATATCAGATAAAATTGACAATGGTAAAGAAAGATAAAGATGGTCATTATATAATGGTAAAGGGAGCAATTTAATGAGAAGACATAACAATCCTAAAACTTTACGCACCTAACACAGGAGCACTGAAATTCATAAAGTAAATTCTCCTAGATCTAAGCAAAGAGATAAAAGACAGCACCATAATTGCCAGAGACTTCAAAACACCCCATTGACAGAGCTGGACAGATCATTCAAGCAGTAAATAAATAAAGAAACATTGGACATAAATAGGACTGTAGAACAAATGGGCTTAACACATATTTACAGAAAATTTTACTCCCAAACTACTGAATATACATTCTTCTCTTTAGCTCATAGAATATTTTCCAAGATTGATTATATCTTAGACCACAAAACATATCTCAAAAAATTCAAAAAAATAGAAATTATACTATGTATCTTCTCAGACAACAATGTAATAAAACTAGAAATCAATTCCAAGAGGACCAATCAATTCTACAGAAAACAATGGAAATCAAACAACCTGCTGCTGAATGATCAATGATAAAATTTAGATGGAAATAAAATATTTCTCAAAGTGAATGGCAAAGAGGACATGAGCTATCAAAATGTTTGGATTCAGCAGAAGCAGTCCTACGGGGAAAATACGTAGCCATGAATCCCTACATCAAGAAGACAGAAAAATCACAAATTAACAAGCCAATGGCACATACCATGGCACTACAAAAGGAAGAGCAAACCAAACCCAAAACCAGCACAAGAAAAGAAATAACTAAGATCAGAGAAGAACTAAATGAAATGGAAAAGAAAAAAAAAACAATAAAAATGATCAATGAACCAAAAAGTTGGTTGTCTGAAAAAATAAACAAAATTAATAGACCTCTTACTAGATTAACTAGAAAGAAGAAAAAGGAACCAAATAAAATAAATGATAAATAAAAAGCAGATATTACAACTGATACCACGGAAACACAAAATATCATCTATAAATACAAGAAAATCTCTACACACATAAACCAGAAAATTTAGAGGAAATGGACAAATACCTGGAAACACACAACCTCCCAAGACTCAATCAGGAAGAAAGAGAACTCCTGAACTGGCCAATAATGAGGAGCAGGATTGAAACAGTAATAAAAATTCTTCCCACATAAAGAAAGCCCCAGATCAGGTAGAAAAAATAATTCTATGCTTCATATGGAACCAGAGAAGACCCCGTTTAGCAAAACCAATCTTAAGTAAAAAGAACAAATTGGGAGGTATCAATTTACCAGACTTCAAGCTATACTACAAGGGCATAGTAACTAAAATAGCATGGTACTGGCACAAGAACAGAGACATAGAGCAATGGAACAGAATTGAGAATCCAAATATAAAACCATCCTCATAGTCATCTAATCTTTGACAAAGCAGACAAAAACATATACTGGGGAAAAGAATCCTTATTCAATAAATGGTGCTGGGAATACTGGATTGCCACATGTAGAAGACTGAAACCAGATTCACACCTTTCACCTTTCAGAAAAATCAACTCATGGTGGATAACAGACTTAAACCTAAGGCATGAACCTATAAGAATTCTAGAAAAAATGTTGGAAAAACTCTTACATACATTGGTCTAGGGAAAGAATTTATGAAGAAGACTGCAAAGGCAATCACAAAAATAAATAAATGGGACCTGATCAAATTAAAAATCTTTCTTCTGCATAGCCAAGGAAACTATCATGAGAGCCAACAGACAACCTACAGAATGGGAGCAAATATTTTAATGTTACACATCCCACAAAGGGCTGATAACTAGAATTCATATAGAACTCAGGAAAATCAGCAAGAAAAAATCAAACACCCCTATCAAAAAGTGGGCAAAGAACATGAACAGAAACTTTTCAAAAGAAGATAGACTAATGGCCAACAAACATGTAAAAAAAAAAATGCTCAACATCTCTAATCATCAGGAAAATGCAAATCAAAACCACAATGAGATTATCTCCAGTGAGAATGGCCTTTAACAAAAAGTTCCCCAAACAATAAATGTTGGAGTGGATGCAGAGAGATAAGAACACTCCTATGCTGCTGATAGGACTACAAACTAGTACAACCTCTGTGGAAAGTAATATGAAGATACTTCAAAGAGCTACAAATAGAATTACCATTTGATTCAGCAATCCCATTACTGGGCATCTACCCAAAAGAACAAAAGACATTGTATAAAGAAAAAATCTTTACTAGAATGTTTATAGCAGCACAATTCACAATTGCAAAGATGTGGAAACAACCCAAGTGCCCATCAATCATGAGTGGATTAATAAAATGTGGTATACCAGAACTCCACATATACCATGTAGTTCCACTGAGCCACAAAAAATGATGTTGATATAGTACTTCTTGTATTATCCTGGATAGAGGTGGAGCCCATTCTACTAGGCGAAGTATCCCAAGAATGGAAAAACAAGCACCACATGTACTCACCATCAAATTGGTATTAACTGATCAACACTTAAATGTGCATATAGTAATAACATTCATCAAGTGTCAGGCAGATGGGTAGGGAGGGGTGCATATACACACATAATGGGTGCAGTAGGCACCTTCTGGGGGATGGACACGCTTGAATCTCTGACTCAGGTGGGGCAAGGGCAATATACGCAACCTAAACATTTGTACCCCCATAATATGCTGAAATAAAAAAATAAAGAAATCAAATAAAATAAAAATATATATCAGCAATGAAAGCGAAACCAGCAAGAAACCAAGGGAAAATAAACATAACTGACAAGGCTTTAATATTAATAGAAAATGAAAAAGTCAAATTGTAAAATTTATAAGAAATGAAGAAAAAGGGATAATATTTGAGTGAAATTAACAAATGGGCAAAAAATATCCAACAACAGTGGATGTAATTTTCTGACTAATAAAATCAGAGCAAGGGAGAATATCAAATAATAACATTAGAATTCATTAAAAGATCCCTAAAACCACAAATAATGTTAACACATATTGAAATAAAGTGTTTTATACAGTTGCAAACACAGATGTTGGAATTAAGAAATTCAATGAATGAAATGAAAAATATAATTGAGAACATCTGTAATGGACTAGATCAAGCAGGAAAAAAAAGCATTTCTAAATGTGAAGAGAAATCTGAAATAACCCACTAAGATTAATAAAAAGAATAAAAAATAGGCTGGGCGCGGTGGCTCACACCTGTAATCCTAGCACTATGGGAAGCCGAGAAGGGCGGATTGCTTGAGGTCAGGAGTTCAAAATCAGCCTGAGCAAGAGCAAGACCCCGTCTCTACTAAAAATAGAAAGAAATTAATTGGTCAACTAATATATCTAGAAAAAATTAGCCAGCCATGATGGCACATGCCTGAAGTCCCAGCTACTCTGGAGGCTGAGGCAGGAAGATTGCTTGAGCCCAGGAGTTTGAGGCTGCTGTGAGCTAGGCTGACACCACAGCACTCACTCTAGCCTGGACAACAAAGCAAGACTCTATCTCAAAAAAAAAAAAAAAAAAAAAAATGAAGAAAGTCTATATATAGGGCACCATTAAGCAAACAGAGTCTCATATGTGAGTTACAGAAGGAGAAAAAATGGGAATAAAACATAGAAAATGTATTTGATAAAATAATAGCTGAAAATTTCCCAAGTCATGGGAGAGATATGGACATCCAGATGCAGGAAGCTTGAATAACCTTAAATAGATAGAACCCAAAAACATCCTCTGTGAGGCAAATTATAATCAAATTGTCAAAAGTCAAAGAAAAAGAGTAATTTTAAAAATAGCAAAGGAAAATTGTCAAGTCACATATAAGGAAATCCCCTTTAGAATAACAATAGATTGTTAGCACAAATTTTACAGGCCAGAAGAAAATGGGATGATATATTCAAATCGGTGAAAGAAAACAACTGTAAGTAAGAATACTATACTCAGAAAAGCTGCCCTTCAAGAATGAAGAAGAAGTAAAAATCTTTCAAAAATATGAAAAACTAAGGAAATTCATCACCACTAGACTGGTCTTACTAGAAATACATCAGAGAGTTCTACATCTGAATGTGAAAGTATCATATCTACCACCATGAAAATACACAATAGTGTAAAACTTGCTGGGATAGCAAATACACAAATGAGGAGAAAAGAGTCAACAGTTATCACTACAGAAAACCCTCAAACTACAAAGATAAACAATAAGAGAGTAAGAACAGAAGAAATTATATATAAAACAACAGAAAACAATGGCTTCTTCTGAAAGACACAAAGATGAGAGCTTACTTGACATCCTGGGACTGGAATCAGCCTAAGTTCATTCACTTACAAATCTTGTGGTGCTTAGCTAGGAAAGCTCACAAACTGGAACAGATGAATAGAGCAACTGCACATGGCCTCCCCATGTGTTCTCATACCTCACCACGGTGGTCTCAAGATAGTCAGACTTCTTAGTGGTTAGCAGCTCAGGATTCCAAAACCAAGTGTTTCAGTGAACATGACAATGCATCACTTTGTGTCTTAGCTTTAGAAGTCATGTAGCATCATTTCTACCATATTCTTTTGGTTATAAGCAAATTACAAACCCACTGACATTCAATGGAAAAAGACATAGACCCCACTTATTGATGGTAGGAACATAAAGGACATATTGGAAATGAACATGTGAGATGGTAAATATTGTTGTAGCCATCGTTGGAAAATACAACCTGCCACAAGAAACACACAGACATTATGTGTCTCCTAATGAAAGAGGTACATACCACCACAGATAAATGCATACACTGTATTTACCAAAATTGAACAAATTCCGTGAAATCAATATCATATTTCAATGAACTGAAAACATATAAAACACCAGACAGCAATAGAATTAAATTATAAATCAATAATGAAAAGGAAAATAGAAAATTACCAAATATTTGGAAGTTAAGTAACATGCTGTTAAATAAACTAGAAATCAATTCCAAGAGAAACACTCAATTCTACACAAAGTCATGGAAGTTAAACAATCTTCTACTGAATAATCCTTGAATCACTGAAGAAATTCAGATGAATATCAAAAGATTGCTGAAACTGAATGACAAATTGGACACAAGCTTTCAAAATCTATTGGATACAGCAAAAGCAGTCCAAAGGGGAAAACTTTAATGCCTATATCAAAAAAGACAGAAATATCACAAATTAACAACATAGTGTCACATCTCAAGGAACTAAAAAATAAGAACAAATCAGACCAATGTCAGCAGAAGTAAAGAAATAACAAAGCTCATGCTTGAAGCTCTGACTCGAGGGGGGAGGGGGGCAAGGGCAATACACATAACCTTAACATTTGTACCCCTATAATATGCTGAAATAAAAAAAAATAAATAAATAACAAAGCTCAGAATAGAACTAACTGAAATGGAAACTAAAAAAAAAAAAAAGAAAAGAAAAGAAAACAATACAAAGGATCAGTAAAACAAAAAGTTGGTTGTTTGAAAGGATAAACAAAATCAATATTCTACTCGCCAGATTAATCAGAAAAAGAACAGAAAGGAATCAAATGACTTCAATCAGAAATGAAAAAAGAGACATTACAACTGACACTGCAGAGAAACAAAATATCATCCATGAATAGTATGAAAACCTCTACACAAACAAAATAGAAACTTAGAGGAAATGGACAAATGTAAAACTTCTCAACAAAATACTAGCAAACCAAATTCAATAGCATGTCAAATAGATACTTTACCATGATGAACTGAGTTTCACCCCAGGGATACAAGGGTGATTTAACATACAGAAATCAATAAATGTGATTTACCACATAAACAGAAACAAAAACACAGACCTAATGATCATCTTAATAGATGTAGAAAAAGTATTTGACAAGACCCAGCACACTTTCATGATAAGAACCCTCAATGAACTAGGCATAGAAGGAACATATCTCAAAATTATGAAGGCCATATATGACAAATCCACAGCCAACACCATACTGAATGGGGAAAAGTTGAAAATATTCCAAGTACTGGAACAATACAAGGACATCCACTGCCACTACAACTATTCAACATAAGATTGGAAGTCCTAGACAGAGCAATGAGGCAAGAGAAAGAAAGAGCATACAAATTGGGGAAAAGGAGCTCAAACTATACCTGTTCGTTGATGATATGATCTTATATCTAGAAAACCCTAAAGTCTCCAGCAAAAGACTCTTGGAACAGGTAAATAAATTCAGCAAAGTTTCATATTACAAAATCAATGGACACAAATCAGTAGCATTTCTATATACTATCAGTCAAGCTAAGAGTCAAATCAAAGACTCAGTACCATTAACAACAGCTACAAAGAATATAAAATACCTAAGAATATATTTAACCAAGAAAGTGAAAGATCTCTACAAGGAGAACTGCAAAATACTGATGAAAAAAAATTGCAGATGACACAAACAAATGGTAAAACATCCCTTGCTCATGGATTAGTAGAATTGATATCATGAAAATGTCCATACTGCACAAAGCGATTTATCTGGTACATATACACAGTGCATTACTGTTTACTGATAAAAAATAAAGAAATTATGTTATTTGTGATAACATGGATGAATTTGGAGGACATTATAATAAGTGAAATAAGCCAGGCATAGAAAGCCAAATACCACATGTTCTCACTTATATATGAAATCTTAAAAGTTGAAATCATAGAAATAAAGAATATAGTGGTTGTGACTAGAGGCTGAGTGAGTGAAGAATTTGGAAGGTATTGGTCAAATGGTACAAAATTTTAGTTAGATAGGAGGAATAATTTTAAGATATATTATGCAATATGGTGAATAGAGTTAATAATAATGAAGTATAATTTGGAGATTGCTAAGAAGATTTTAATTGTTCTCACTGCAAAAAATAAATATGAGGTAAAATGCATGTGTTAATTAGCTCTATTAAGTCATTCCACTAAAATAGATTTTTTGAACAAAATTATTCATTATATCCTCTTAGGATATTTATTTATTTATTTATTTACTTATTTATTCAATACATACAGTCATATCATCAGAAACTAAGAAAGAGTGGGGGTGAGAAGGACCTGTGGAATATATGCTGGGTATGTACTCAAAGGAAAAGAAGTCAAATCATCATGTTATACACAATTAATATGTACAATTTTTATTTGATAATTAAAACAAAAAAAAATTTATTATAATACTGCCTCCATGCTCGTAAAATAACTGATTCATTTCTTCATATCCAAAGATAATTGGTAAAGTTAGTACATAAGTAAAAAAGTAAGTATAGTCATGTACCACCTAATGTTATTCCTACCAATTACATAATGCATATATAATAGTGGTCCCATCAGTTTATAATGCCGTATTTTTACTGTACATTTTCTATGTTTAAATACACAGATACTTACCATGTGTTACAACTGCCTACAGTATGCAGCACAGTAACATGCTACACAGGTTAGTAGCCTAGAAGCATAAGGCTGCATCATACAGCCTAGGTGGGTCATAGGCTATACCCTCTAGGTCTATATATGTGCACTCTATGACCTTTGAACAATAATAAAATCACCTAACAAATCACTTATCAGAAGATATTTGCTTTGTTAAAAAACGTATGACTATATCTATTAAATAAATAAATAAATATCCTGAGGATATGATGAATAATTTTGTCCAAATATCCACTATTTAGATGAAATGGAAATATTTCTTGACAAACTTATAAAAATAGAAGTAGAAAAGAAAAATGAATGGTATTATATGACTTTTTAAAAAGATAAATCGTAATGAAAAAATTTTCCAAAGAATATTTTTTTCCTGTTCTAATTCACAAAATTTCACCAATACTAAAGAAAATCACATAAATTTTTTCTGGAGAAGAGGAAAAAATATATATATATATATATATAAAACCTTCTCAATCCTTTTTTTGAGGACCTCAGATTTTATGTAGTAAAGTTTGGTAGGATAATTCAAGAATATCAAATGCGATTTAACATCTATCATGCAAAAATCCTTAACAAAATATTGGTAAATTGAACCTAGTGATGTATGAAAAGTTTGTTTTAACATTCATATTATTGACTATATTAAAAAGAAAAAAGGGGAAAGGAAATACAATCTTATCAGTAGACTATGAATAAGTGTTTAATAAAATTTAAGACTCATTTATGATACACTTAGCACTTTCTGAATGTATAATAAGACATTGGTAAGATAAATGGTTTCAAAAAAAGCTAGAGCAGAATTATAATTAATCAACTACTTTTTATGTAAGTTTGGTAATAAGTATGGTCACCATTGCACTAGGAGTTCTATCCAATGTAATAAGGCAAGAAAAAGAAATAAAAATTATAAACATTGGAATTAAAAATAAGTAAATTAAAAAAATAAAAGTCATTTAAATATCATATGATTGTATGTAAAGAATATCTGAATGCATCCTCAGATAAATTATTGGAATTAATAAGTAAAATTAGCTATTAATAGATTGCTCTATAGAAGTCAATGTATGAAAATCAATTTTATTATTACTTACTAGTAACAAACAAGAATAATACTAAGGCAAAAACAATGTTACTTATATTAGCATCAATATCCTTCAAATAATAAGAAATAAATTTAACAAAAGATATTTAACTTCCACACAGAAAATGAAAAAATTGAATAAGACCTAAAGAAATGGATAGATCTATTATATCTTTAGATTGGAAGTCTCAATATTAAGATGTCTATTCTCATCAAATTCTGTTTTAAATTCAATGCAATTTCAACATAATTCAGCAGATTACTTTATATATTGGTAAATTAAATTTTAAAATGAATGTGGAAATACAAAGGACCTAGAATCCAGAATAGAAAGACAATCTTAAAAATAACTAAACTGTAGGATTTATACCACCAGTTATAAAATTTATTTTAAAACTATAGCAATTTGTACAGTTGGATATGAGTACAAAGATAAAGAAATATTTCACTGTCAAAGAACACAGACTTGAGAACAGACACACCATATATACTAACCAGATTTATGACAAAGGACCCTCTTTAATTCAGTGGGGGGAATGATTGTTTTTTTCAATAAATTGTGGTGGGTCAATTAAATATTCATATGGAAAAAATGGGCCCTGACCCTACATCACTTCATACACAGAAATTACTTCCAGATGGATCATATTATTGAAATAAATATAAAATCTAAAGCAATATAACTTAAAGAGGAAAACATACAAGAATATTTTCATGAATTTAATATAAGCATTAAGTAGTATACTATATCACTAACAATAGAAGAAATATCTAACATGTGTACTTCACAAAAATTTAGAAATTATATTTATTAAATATATGTTAAGAGGGGGAAAACAAGCCACAGAATTAGTGTATATATTTTTAATATACATACCTAACAAAAGATTCATTCTGGACTGTGTAAAATTCTTACAAATATAAAAAAGACAAAAAAAACTAATAAAATGAGGGATAAAATATTGAAAAGCCATGTTACAAAAAGGGATATACAAGTGCTAATAAGCATATGAAAAGATATTTTAAAATATTAGTTGTCAGCAAAATAGCAAGAACAACCATAATGTAATATCACTACAAACTTAGCATAGTGACAACCAGAAATTGTCAAGGATGTTCCACAATTGAAATTCTCATAAATTTCTGGTAAGAGTATAGATTGGTAACCCACTTAGAAAAATGGCAGAAAGAGTTATCTACTATAGCTAAACATGTCCTTATTTCATGATCTACTAATTTCATCCTTAGAGAAAATCTGAAAAAAATGAGTGCATATGTCCATTTCATAAAATTTTTACTCTTAATAACAAGAAACTGGAAATAATTCAAACGTGCATCAAGAGTACAGTGGATAAATAGGTTTTGGAAATTATATGAATTATAATCCACCCCTTCTTCATTGCTCTTGAGTATCCTATTTGTATAGTGGGGGAACTACAGCTATGTGCAGAACATACATAGATATAATATTTAAGAAAAGAGGACCCCCTAGACCCAAAAGAGTGAACTAATAAGTATGAAGTTCAAAATCATAAATCTATAGTGATGGTCATCAGAATTATGTTCTTTGGAGGAGGGACATGGTGGTCTTCTGGAATGCTGGAACAATTCTATATCTTGATTTTGGTAGTAGTTATAAGATATATATATATATATATATATATATATATATATCCAGTGAAAAATCCAATGAGCTGAGTACTGTGAATTAGTTCACTCTTTTGAATATTAAAAGTGTGCATGCTACAAAAAGTGTTAAAAGTGTTCCCAAGAAAAGATATATTAGAATGCTCAAAGGAATCTTAAATGTTTATCAACAGAAATATAGATAAATATATTGCTGCATATTTTTAAATATACCATACATTTAAAAATTAATATATGAGAGTTATGTATGCCTAAAAACATAATTGTGGACCTCAAGGATACAAGGTTAAAAGGTACAGAAGTATATTTGCACTATGATACTACTTGTGATATCATTTAATAAAAGTTAGAACCATGCAATACAGAATTATAGAGTTATATAATAAAAGTATAAAGCAATAAGTGGTAACAGGATCAAATCTGTGTTTTAGAAAGCTATTTTGTGGAAATTTAGAGAATGGATTGGATAAGAGAGATTATAAAATGAGAACTAGGGAAGAGGTATTAAGAGGCTGTTCTACTAGAAAAAATTTATGAGAAGGAGATTAATATGAACTATTCAATAGGAATAGAAAGAAAGTAAAGGTTCATAAAATATTTCAGCCACAGATCTGTTAATCTATTTGAAATGGTAGACAAGGAAAGAGGTAATGTATATTTATGAAATATATACGCTTTATATGCCCAGTGCTATGCCAGGTGTTTTACATATGCTATGCCATTTAATCCTGGCAATAGCCTTGTGTGATACACATATTTATTTCTATTTTACAAATGAAAAAAATAATGAGACTCTCACAGGTTATTTAATTTGCCCAAGGTCAAATGGCAAGGAAATGGAGATACCCTATTTGAAGCCAGGTGTGTTTGATTCAAAGGTCATGCTCTTTTCATTTGAGAATGAATCCTAATACATCACATAGTATTTGAATGTTTCGCCTTGGTGCGTGGTGATGCCATTAACTGAAATGGAGAATTTAGGAAAGTAGCATGTTCTATAGAGAAGGGAGGACTTGGTTTTCTGACATGTTTTAACTTTGCTAACATAATGTCTTGTAAGAAGCTAAAAATAATGTTCTAGAACTGCTCTGTCCTATTTGGTAGTCCCTGGTCATATATAGTTATTTAAATTTATATTAATTAAAATTAAAAATTCAGCTTCTTCTTTATAGAAGCCACATTTCAAACACTTCAATAGTCACATGTGAAAAATGGCTGGCATATTGGACATTAGATATATACAAGATTTGCGCCATCCTACATAGGTGTATCAAATAGTGCTGGTCTAGAGCTTAGATTTAGCAATCACAATTAACATTAGAACAACATATACTATTATGAATAATAATAATATCTAGCATTTATTATTTATAAGTTCCTGACACTCTACAATAACTTTGTATAGATTATCTTATTTGATCCTCATTATAGCCCAACATAATTATTGTCTCTATTTAACATTTGAGTACTTTCAGGCTCAAAAAACAATTTGCTCCAACTTATACAGTACTAAATGACAACCTCAGCATTAAAACAAGGGATGTCTGGTATCAAGCTTTAGCCACCTTAAGGTGGTGAGTACAATGAAGGAATGTGAAGAATGTGAAAGACACATAAGGTCATACCAACATTCAGGAAAAGCATTTAGGAATAAGCACCTATGTGATAGATATAAATAAATAACTAAAAGAAAATATGCAGATAAAGCTAAGGGAAAAGTTCATTTTTAATGAGGAAACGTTGACCTCAAAGTCAAATGTTGCACGGAAATTAAGTATCCAAGCAGGTTCTGGATGGAGAATGAGTTGTTGGATATGGTATTCAAGGGATCTCTATTGACTTTAAAAGGAGTCATTCAGCAGACCCCTGAGCCAGCTGGTGGGAATATAGTTTACTCCTTCAAGAAGTTTGCCATGAAGTAGGTAGTGACTAAAAAGTAAAGGGCAGATTGGAAGACAGGCTTTTTTTTTGTATGCATGAAAATCATCGAAAATTGTTGTAGTTGGAAGAATGAAAAGTTAGTGAAAAATGAGAAGATTAACTATTTAAGAGGGAGGTGATAATTAATGCTGAAGGGTCTTGAGGAAAGTAGAATTGGCAAGAAAAGAGCAGTGGGGTTTAGAACAGACTAAACCCATCTTCCTGTGAAGGGATGATAGATGAAAATATGGGTATTCTTAGAAAGGAAAGGTTTTGCTTTTTATGTGTGTTATTTTCACAGAAAGTCTCTTTATGGGAAGGTTAGCAACTGTCTCTCCATTCTATAATCTTCTCTATGAAGTCTTCCCTGTCGTCTCTCAAGACTACATTTACATACCTCCTTGTTGCCTCTGTGACACCCAAATGCATCCAGTGATAACAATAGTTTTCCAGTGACTCTCACAATGCCCAGAATGAATATTATTTTAGTAAAGGAATGAATGGATTTTAGTGGGTATAGACTGAACTTTAGCATTATTGCTACCTCCTTGAGGTAAAGCAGATAATGAAGAACTCCCTTGCTCTCTGCCACACCCTATTTCTTAAGGCCCAGAACAAAAATGCAAAGAGAAAGGGCACATTTCAAGTCGTATACTACTCATTTGGCCAAAGAAAAAGATAAGTTAATTTTTTATCTTGGGTGTGTTAATACCATTCAGGTTAAGACAAATGATAATTTAAAAAGTAAAGAAAAGAAATAGAGGCAGATTTCGGTTGGCATTTTTATTATGATGATCTCAAATTTTTCTAATAAATTCAATAATTTTTTTTTCTTGTTCTTTTCTCTCTTTTACAAAGAAGCATGAAAAGCTATGAAACATGATTTTTTTATAGACTCCCAAATACAACAGTATCTGAATATCTGAATCTTAACTACAAAAGGCTCTAAAGCCTCAGTTCTCCAATATATTAATATTAATTTTTCAAAAATGAATGTACTTGTTTCCCAAAAAGTTAAGTATCTATTTTATTATTCTACATATTTCATGTCAAAAAGCATATATTGGGTCTAAGATAATGTGAGACTTGACTTTTTAATATTGTTCCATCGTTTAAAATGGTATAATCAAAATAGTTCCTTTTTGTTTAATGTTTTTTCACATACATTTAATTATCAAATTAAAACTTTGGTTGGAACTTATATTCCCACCATTATATCTCTATCCACCTATTTATTTCTGAACCATTTTTTTTGTCAGTAAACGTATATTTGCATTGTTGCTTTGTCTCTCCTTTTAAATTTTAGCATTAACTTATTATTCAGTGTGATTTTATTGATATAAAATAAAGTAATACTAATTATCCCTCTTACCCAATTAACTTTTTTCCTGTCTTTAAGATTCTCTGCTATCAATTTTAAGAAGTATGACTTCTGCTTTTTAAACTATTTAATTTTTTAAGTTATAATCAAATCCACTATAATGGACATGGGAATGCAAATATTTCCCTGAGATACTGTTTTCAATTATTTTGGTAAATACACATAAGTGGAATCGCTGGATCATATGGTAGCTATAATCTAAATTTGTTGGGGAGATCCTGTACTGTTTTCCATGGCAGCTGCAGGATTTTACATTTCTATCAAAAGTGCCCAAGGGTTCCAGTTTCTCTACATTCTTGTCAACACTTGTTATTTTCTGCTTTATTGTTGATACCAAGTGTGAGGTATTATCTCACTGTGGTTTTCATTTGCATTTCCCTGATGATCAGTGACATTGAGCATCTTTGTACTCCCATGTTCATTTTGGCATTCTTCACAATAACCAAGAGGTGGAAACAATGTAAACGTCCATTGATGGATAAATGAATAAAGAAAATGTGGTATACCTTTTATACATGGAATAGTATATTATTCAGCCATTAAAAGAAAGTGACTTTTTCATGGACTACAACATGGAAGAACCTTGAGGACATTATGCTAAGTGAAATAAGCCAGTCTCAGAAAGACAAACACTGCATAATTCCACTTATATGAAGTATCTAGCATAGTCAAATGCATACAAGCAGAGTAGAAGGTTGCCAAAGGCTGGGAAGAGGAGGAAATAGAGAGTTACTATTCAATGGCACAAACTTTCAGTTACACAAGATGAAAAAGTTCTAGAGAGCTACTGTACAACAATGAGCATGTAATTAACAATACTATACTGTACACAAAACATTATTGAGGGGAGATTTCATGTTATGAGCTTATTACTATGAAAAAAAAAGCAAATCTACCTTTTCATTTTAAAAATAAAACCTCTTCTGCTTATTTCTAAAGCAAATCAATAAATATTCATTATTACCAAGATAATAATAAAAAATTCATGTGATCTTAAATTATTCTTAACATTTTAGAAATAAGCTTCAAAGTTAATTAGATGGACTTAACACTTTCATGTCTAATTAAGTAAGGTGAATCTCTCTAAATTTGTAGATATGGCTACACTTACTAATAAATATCTAATAGTTATATTGTTTTTATGAATAAAATTATATTTCTAATGCACTAGGTAAATTGCTATTTAAAACTACCCCAAGTACATCCCATTGTGTTTCACAGTGCTTTAAAACAAATGCAATATTATATAAATACAATGAGACATTTTATTTAAAAAAAAACTACTGAGAATCTTTAGCTTTAAAGTTATAAATATTTTTCAACACGATGGTAAGTGCAAGACTTCTCATCTTCCCCCTCTTTTTCTACTGCCTGCTACAACATCCACCCTGCAATGACAAGCAGCCAAATCCAGGAATTAATTGATCAGAATCAAGTTAAGGAAAGGTTCCTTTTTAACCACTAGGGTACAGTGATCACAGGCCACAAAACCTTGCCCACAGCCGGCACTCATAGTCTGTACGATAGTTTGTGCTGTGCATTGACGACACATCCGTTTTGCTCTTGTGTGATGAGGAAAGCTTTAAAGCACTGAAAGCTTGTTTTACTTTACAGGTAGCTTTACTTGTAATGTAAATCAGAATAGGTAACATACACATATATGTTTTTATTAGGTTATTTTTAAACATTCACAACTTTATTTTGATAACTGAGAGATTAGAAAAGTGATATCACAGCCATCAGCTAAAGTTGACGCTCAGCTGTGCACCTTCATATCACGGCTGTCGGCTAAAGTCGCTGTGGGAGTTCATCTGTGGCTATTGACTATATAGTCGGCACTCTTATGGAAGTGGTTTTAAGGATTGCTGAAGTTGGAAGAAGCTGATTTTGAAGTTTGAAGAGCTGAGTTTTCAAAATGAATGAAAACTCCAAGAAAGAATGAACCTTCTTTCTCTTCCACCAAGTCTAGTCACAATAGTGAGGTGACCCCTTTTCTGGTTCTACTTGTTAGTCTCTTTGGACCTTGTTCCTCCATCAGAACAGTGGAGTGCAAAGCAACAGTCCTAGACTGAGAAGTCTGTGGTAGGCAGCTGAGACTGAATCAGCATAAGGCCAAAGAGAACACCCTATTTGTGCTTCTCTCTCTCTTTCTCTCCATTCCCTCCACCCCCTGTGTTTTCATTTCCTATGATACTGGCAGTTATGCTTTTCCTTTTTTGTCTGACAATTAATTTTTTTCTTTTTTGAGACACAGTCTCATTTTGTTGCCCTGGCTAGAGTGAGTGCCGTGGTATCAGCCTACCTCACAGCAACTTCAATCTCCTGGGCTCAAGTGATCCTACTGCCTCAGCCTCCCAAGTGGCTGAGATTACAGGCATGTGCCACCATGCCCTGCTAATTTTTTGTATATTTATTTTTAGTTGGTCAATTAATTTCTTTCTATTTTTAGTAGAGACAGGGTCTCACTCAGGCTGGTTTCGAACTCCTGACCTTGAGCAATCCGCCCACCTTGGCCTCCCAGAGTGCTAGGATTACAGGGGTGAGCCACAACGCCTGGCGACAATTCATTTCTGAATTCAGGTTTAGCTTAGAAGAAAGACGTATTTATACTTATAACCTTGAAAACAATGTGTTCCTCCAACACAATTTCAGTGTAAGTATACGCCTATAGGGTCAGTTTCCTAGCTAATACTAAAGTGTTTTTCCCTTCTTTTGCATAGATCTTATGGGCGGATTGGTTAGATCAAAAGCAGGATCAGGAATTCTGGGGTTCCTAGTATCAGGGATTCCTGATCCTGGTCATAACAAAAGTCATACTAACATTCCTTAATGTAAGTCCATCATTATAAAAGTGTGAATGAACTAGGAAAATTACACAGAATTTTGTGCAACAATTCATATAGTCGCCTAATAGGGGTAGAATTTTCTTGACTAAAACTTTTTTATGCCACTTTGTAATATTATGCTTTAGCAAAAAATGTTGAAATGAAAGGTGAGTAAGTGTATGTTACTGTTACAGGGAATATAATATGGAGGTCAATGTTTGGAGTTAAACCATTGTCCAATTATATTGCCAAAGATGTATTGTGCTACACTTTTCAATGGGGAAAGTTAAGTAAACATTACTCTAGAAAATTATGGTTTCTTAGTAGATACTGTTAAGAAGTAACATTAGGTTTTAGAAGGTATTACGGGAAAAGATAAAAGGTATGTGGATGAAGTTTGAGATGAGAGTCAGGGATTGGTAATTAATAGATTTACTCAGCCTTCATGGATGTTGCTGTCAAGAGTAGAGTGCAAGAATGAGAAAATATTAGGTTGTATATCAGAAGTTTGCAATAGATATAATTCATTTCTATCTCACTTGATCTTTCAGGATGGATATTTATATGGTTTTATATTTAAGCCAACATATACACTCATATACATACACACAAACTTGATCATTTCCAAATATAAATTTGTGGTTTGGGTCTGATAAAATTGGATAAAACTCTTAGTAGATAAAAAATAGGACAAGTTTAATATATGCAATTCACACTGAAAAGAAACAAAAAAAACCGTTTCCTTAGTGGACTTAGAGATGGCTAATTTTATGTGTTAACTTGACTGGGCTAAAGTATGCCCACATAGCTGGTGAAACATTTTCTGTGGATGTGCCTCTAAGGTGTTTCCAGAAGAGATTCACATTTGAAACAACATTTGAGCAAAGAAGATCCACCCTTACCTGTGTGGCTGAGCATTATCCAATCTGTTGACGCCCCTAATAGAGCAAAAAAGCAGAGGAAGGGAGTGAATTCTCTCTCTCTTTTTCTTCTTGAGCTGAGACATCCATCTCCTGCAGTTGGACAGCGGAACTTCTGGTTCTTGGGCCTTTGAGCTCCATGACTTGCATCTGCATGCCCCCTCCCTGGTTCTCAGGCCTTTAGATTCAGACTGGGAGTTATACCACTGGTTCTCCCGCTTCTCAGATTTTGTACTTGTACTGAATTACAACATTGGCTTTCCTTGTTCTCCAGCTTGCAGATTATAGACTTCTCAGCCTCTATAATGATGTGAGCCAATTCCCAGAAATAATTTTCTCTTATACACACACACACACACACATATAGATCCCATATATAACTGATATATAGGATATATAGATAAATGTTTACAGATGATCTAGTTGCATCTCTTTATTCCATAGATGAGATATAAGATTTAGGTATGTGTGTGACCTGTTGAAAAATCATACAGATAGTGGTTATTCTGTGTGTCTGGGTGCCTGTGTGACAATTGTGAGCAGAGTCCCATGCCAATATATGGAACTAATGACTGGTATTAATAGTTGTGTCCTAAAAAAAGGCATGTTCTGAACTAGGTGATTGTTGCTAATAAATGTTAACTTTTTTGTTTTTCTAATATGATCAAGAAGATGCACTAACAAAGATACCATGAACTATTTCCCACAGAATCTTTCCTGATTTCATTGAATTTGTTATTTTTAGTATGAATTTTTAAAATATAATTGCCATCTTCCACATTCTTGATATATTAACCATTGTACCTATATTTTTAAACTAAAAATTTGCTGTTTTTTGCTTAGAAGTACTTTAAATGTATTTCTGTTATACTTTACAATTATATAGATATTATAAATAAAAGAAAGTGCCTAGAAATCAATATAAAATAATTGTTCAATTTAATAGCCATGTGTTAAAAGATATTGGTATAACTTTGTTTCCATAAACTTTGGATGATCTTCAATCCCAGCAAATAAGGTGTGACTTCCCAAAGTATATCTTACACTGCTTGCAAATATTTTAAATATTTGATAATTTCAAAGATGCATGAAAGAAAGATAATATAAGGAAATTATTTTATAGGTGACAATTCAGAGATTTTTTAACTTCATTAAAATTTTTCTTTATTAAAAATAAATTTGTGTAAATTATGACTGCATAAATTTCTTGGTTCTTAACACTTAAATATTCTTGCTGATAAACCAGTGTTCTTATAAAGTATATAAGACATCCCATTACAAGCCTGGTACATATCTTACTCAAAATAACTAAAATTTTTTTGATTCAAATTTTCATGAATGTTTAAACATTTGTCTTTATTTTTTCAATGATAATAAAACACAGCAATAACTTTAATTAATACAGCTTCTAATATTTCTATAGTTATACAATTTGAAACAAGCTATGTTTTTCCATCAATATTTTACTTTTACTAATGAAATTTTGAAATTGCAAATTTGTAGGAATCAATTCAGAAACTCCCAAATTGAAACCCTTGTTATCCTTTTTTGGCCTGAATTGTGGAAATGTTAGTTGACTAGAGTTTGAAAGTGCAGTGAAATACTCCCTGTAGGCAAGGGAGACTTTGGGTTGAGGGCTTCTGCTGGTGGGGACAGAGAAAACAGCAAAGCTTTTGGCAGTTTCAGAATCAAAAAGAGCTAAACCTGTGGGCTTGAGGGATTTCAAGTTCATTCTCCATAAAAACATTGGCCTAAATTCTGAAGCTGTGTATGGTGAAGGTTAAAAATCAAAACTAAGACCTCTGAAAAAAGGATCAAATTATTTGACAGTCTCACAGTGCTGAGAAACAAGCCTTAAACATCAAGTCACCCTGACAGAGGGACCCTTGTAAAACAATACGTTTTCATATGAAATTTCTAGAGAGCTGTCCATTCAGAATGGCTCTAACCAAAGGCAGATAACTGTACCAAAACTGTGGTCCAGTTTGAATCAACGTAATCACTAATTTGATTCAAGTTGATTCGCATCCACATCTATCTGCCTAGTAGGGAAAAGGATGAGCCCTCTCTGGAGGAAGTTAACACTATTTGGAGCTTCTGCTTTTTTTTTATACAAAATATGTAGCATTCAGTAAAAATTACAAGTCAGTTACAACTCTTATCATTCAAATAAAAATGAAAAGAAATGAGACCAACTGATTACAGACCAAAAGAAAAGTAAAAGATGATTCATATATTCAAAAATAGAGGTAAAGACAAAATATTAACCAAAAGATGAAGAATTTTGCCAAGTCAGTAGACTTCATAAAATGAATCAAAGAAAATTCCAGAACTAAAACCAATTGAAATTGAGACCTTAATATATGAGTTTAACAGGAATTAAGACAAACTAAAAGGCAGGACTGTTAAATTTGAAAATAGGTCAGTATACAATATCTAACCTGAAAACGGGAGAAAAAAAAATGAAAAATATGGAAGAAAAAATAAGACCTGTAAGTAATACAGGGAGTTTGGTCTAGCATGCATGTATATGGAGTTCAAGAGAGGGAGGATAGAAAGAATGAGGCAGAATCAACCTTGAAAAGTTCATCAATGAGTTTCCAAAATGATGAAGGATATATAACGACTTATAAGCAGGATAAACACAAAGAATACCACACCTATCATGGTCAAGTTGCTGAAACACAAAGAGAAAAGGAAGAAAATACCAAAGAAAATGAGAAACAATAAGCCCAAGAGCTTATTTCTCATCCAAAACCATGGAAGCCAGAAAAATATTATCTATTTAAAGCATTGAAACCAATAACAACCAATATAGCATTATATATATATAAAAACTATACGTAGAGAGAGTGAGTTAGTTAGAGAAAACTAGAAAACTCAACTAGCAAATTTTCCTAACTGAATTACACAGAAAATATACAAAATTTAATAGCCTGACCAAAATATCATCAAATATCAAAAGATTGTAAACATTCTCAGAATGTTCTCTGAAAGCAGTAGAATTGGGGTGCAATGAATAACAGCTTGTAAATAACTGCTTGTGAAATAATAAACACACTTCTACAAAAGCTTCTATAGACTAAAGATAAAATTGTAGCAGAAATTACAAAATATGGTGAACTGGTTGATATAGATAAGACAAAAACTTGTAAGGTGTAGTAATAATGACAGATTGGTCTACCTAAATCTGTTCTGTATAAAAATATACCAGGAGGTGGCAAACCACTATTTATTTCATTTTGTTTTTGTGTGATTAACAAGCTAAGAAAGTATTTACATATACATATTTGGAATTAATTTGATGATAAGGAGCATTCACTTTGAAACCTAATTAATCAAAATATTTTCTCCAAAAAAATACTCCATCTTCACTAGTTGACCTGTATTACAAAAAAAAAAAAAATTGTACTCAATTATGATTATTGTATTTTTAATTTTGGCAATAAGAATATTGTGAAAATCTATTTTCTTTTTGGTTATATAATAACTTCCATAACATTATTGGCTTTGCCTTTTGGCCTACTTCTAAAATATTTACTATTTGGCCCTTTACAAAGAAAGTTTGCGAACTTTTGACCTAAAAGAATACAATCTCTGCCCCTCCAGAGTGAGCTTACAGTGTGACTTTAATGACTGAGTTTACCTTCCAAAGGAGATCTTCCCAATGTGACCCTCCAAGGAGTTCTCTAAGATAATGATGAGAAACTCTATACTCTTTTCAATATGCCAAAAAAAAAAAGGCAAATTTACCTGACAATTCAAATTTATATGAAATAACTACAAAGTCAAGGTCACTTTTTAAAATTAGAATTATATAAATCAGTGTGCTTACATTAGTTTATCATATGATAATTGAAAGCTCTAGTGAATAGTGTTTTTTTAAGTTAGGAAAAAGATTATGACTTAAATTAAATTGGTTTCATAAAAAAATATTGAACAAAATCTAATGAAAATGGATGAGAAGCAAAGACCAAGTATCATAGTGGGAAAGTGTTGAATTGAGAAATAATCTCATTGAGTTATGTTTTGGGAAGTACAGATTAAAAAATCAATGCTATGGCCAAATTGTACCATAAATTTCTCAAAAGAAGGGCTGTTATGAGGCCAATTCAAAATTATAAAGTTTAAAACAGAATAGTTATGCCAGTTTTTCTGAGCATGAAGTTACTTTCATGTACATCATCACTCTAAGCTAGATTCAAAGCCTCACATCAACTTCCAATTATGTATTGTGTACTAGGTGAACAAACAGATCTGCATTTTGAATTCACAGAACTTATTGTCAGTGCACAGATGGAAATTTAAAAAGCACAGATATAGTCACATAGCAGTATCTTGTGATGTACAATTCACAGATGAATGTTATAAAATAAAATAATAGCAAATACCTATTAACCTTAGTATTCCAAGTCTCACCACAATACCAAGTATATTGCAGTTGGCCACTGATATATGTAGCATTAATAATGTGAAAATTATTAACACCTTTTAGCAAACTATTTTTCCTGTTTATATATTGATCATAAATACACTGCAAAATTTCCCATAAAACTCCATGTACATAAAATATAAGCAATGTGGAAATCTTCTCTAGTAGAACTTTCATGAGGTATGCTTACGCATAATTACTGACAGTGACAATAATCTAAAATTCATAGTTTTGACATTGTTCTCATTTGAGTTATGATATAATTGATAAGTTTAAATGTTTGCATAGGTAATTTTGCTGTATATCAGTTTGATCAATGTATAGGAAAATAAATACTAATCAAAGACATCATTGACAAACGACTTCAGCTTTCACATAATCAGCACATCAAAGAAGTTCTACACTCCCTTATCCTATTCTCCAAGAAGCAGATTATGTAATATTTTAAAAGAAATTATCATGTTATATTACTCCTTATTTAAATCCACTGGTTTCTCATTGGAATTGGAATAAAAAACAAATTCATTGTCTCATTTTGGGCAATAAGACTCCATCTGATCTAGCCTTTGTCTGATTCCCAAACCACAACTCTAGGACTGACTACCCCTCAGTCAAAAGACTCCAGCTATTCTGTCAGACTTTCCTAGAACATCAACCTCAAGAATTTTCTGTATCTCAAGAATTTTCACTTGTATCCTCTGGCCGGGATACTCTTTCCCTAGACCTTTGAATGGCTAGTCCTTCCATCACGTGGGTCCAATTGAACTGCCTATTATTAAAAAAAGAAATTTTATTCAAAAAAGAAATTTTCAAAGGAAAATAAAGCACTTCCTCAACCTACTCTATTTTGTTACATCTTTGTCTATCACATCAACTAGTTTTCTTATTTTTATTTTTTATCACTAGAATATAAATCCCATGAGGGGAGCAATTGACACTTCTATTTCATCACTCTTTACCAGTGCCTGTAACAGTCATTGTTACATGGTAGACATTCATAGTATATTTGGCATTTTGAAGCCTATGATAATAATAATTCACTGTTAACTGGACATAGCTGCCTTTAGGAATTTAGAAATGATAAAGGAATTATTGCTGCCCATGGTGATATGATATCAAAAGACATGGTTTAGCTCAAGCTTCTGTCATTTACCTTAGTTAAGTCACTTATCCCTTTGTGCTTCAATGTGTTCATTAGAAAAAGGAAATCATGGCCAGCAGAGGTGGCTCACGACTGTAATCTTAGCACTCTGAGAGGCCAAAGCAGGCGGATCCTTTGAGCTCCAGAGTTCAAGACCAGCCTGAGCCGTCTCTACAAAAAATTAGAAAAATTTAGTGGGGCATGGTGGCAGATGCCTATAGTCCCAGTCCCAGCTACTTGGGAGGCTGAGGCAGAAGGATTGCCTAAGCCGAGGAGTTGGAGGTTGCTGTGAGCTAGTCTGATGCCACATCACTCTAGCCCAGGGTACAGAGTGAGACTCTGTCTCAATAAAGAAAAAAAAAAAAAAAAGGAAAAGGAAATTACAATTAGTTCTGTGTATTGCTTGAGTACCAAATGAAATAATATTAGTGGAGGCACTTTATGAAATTGTCTGCTACTTCAAAATTTTTGTTATTATGCTATCCATTTTGTCCATCCAGCATCTATTTTATTTCTTAATTATGGGTTCTCTAAGTCATTTAATTATTAATAGGTAAGGTTGTTTGATAGTTGACATTTTAATATAGATCATTTTACAATAGCACTCTAAGCAAATGAGACATGTCGTTTCAAGATGAAAAAAAAAGTTCAAATATGTGTAATGTATTTGCTTTTGAAGTGACAAAATTTTAAATTAGATTTTATATTTTACGGTGCTAGGTGGTTGTAGGGAATACTGTGGTGCTCCACCATATTTTCTCTGCAAGGACCAGCAAGACTGTGCCCCCTTTCAGGAGTCAATGTCAGACCGACACAAAGATATAAGGGCTTGGCCTCATTTCCTCGATTTGAGACAAGTCCAGAGCTCCCCTAGGATGGACTGATGCCTTGGTGGCATTAAGATTGGTGTTAGCAGGACAGCAACTCACCCGTCCCCAGTCCTGCCTTCCTGTATCTCCCAAGAGCACCCCCTACAGACATACACAGCTCTCTGCATTTCAGAATCTGTCTCCAGGAAATCCAATTTAAGACCATTGTTTTTGTGAAGATATCATGATGAGTAATTTGGCTTAAATTGGATTCAAAACAGAATGGAGTTGTGTCGTTTGAAAAAGAAAAACAGATAAAATGCTATTCTACACACTTATCACATGCAAATTTTGGCAGTGCTTCTTTGTATAATTATTGTATGTGAAGGCTATGTATAGCCTTTCTTGCTACAGTGATGTTGACTTGGATGGTTGATACACTGGTTACTTCTTTACATGCTTCCCTCATTCCAAAGATGAGATGAGCTCCCTATGACCATGCTTCCAAATGAACATGCATGTCCTTTGCTTACCTATTTCTTGTTTTTCACTATAATACTCTTTGATCTACCCTTGCAAATCTGTACCAAATCCACATGCTGAGACTTACTTTTTATTTTTTCCATTAAAAGAAGAGAGAGATTGGAAAGTCATTTTTATAATTTCTAACCTGTGATATTATGTGTTTTATGTTTTAAAACAAATATCTAAATATTTGTCAGGGATGTGATACAATAACCCCCGAACAATTCCCACACAAAAAAAGCAATGTGCACTCTAGCCGTGTTCAGCACCATCACCTGTTGTACCATGGCACTTTTTGTGCTTTTAAACCAAACTGTTATTGAATTTTTTTAATTAAATGAGACTCTCTGGTCTATTTATTATGCAACATGCTTTTCCCTTGAGAAATTTATTATATGCGTAAATAGATCATTTTATTTTGTATGTGTCTCTTCAGTTTGATGTCAGCTTTGTGAGGAAAGGAATTTTTTTGTGTCTGTTTAGTATTTTGCCATATCCTTCTAGGGTCTTAAAAGGTACCCGGCACATAGCAAGGGGCAATGAATATTTATAGGTACCATTTTAGAGAGCCTAGAGGTTGCCAATGTATATATTTCTGGCCTTTATTTCAATGGGGTGCTATGATTTTTCTGATGATTGATGATGTCTACAACTCAATAGCATATGCATTATATAGTTATATATATTTTTTTTTCAGATAAACAGATGCAACTGTCTTTGGATGTCATCTATAACAAAAAATAAGTGTTGTAAATAAGTTGCTTTTAAGAATATATCTAATTCACCTGAATTATAGAAAAATGCAATCTCTTCACATATAATCAGTAAGATTTTCCATTTTTGTTCCAAGTAGAAGCCACTTGCCTTTAACAGTTTATACATGAACTGATTTTTTAAATAATTATCAGGATCTATGATCTATTTACCTTTTCAGGAAAATGTTAAACTTAACTGTGCTAAAGCTTTCTTAGTGGTTTACTAGTATTACTGAAAAGTAATACTATGAGGATTTATACCATGAATATATTTTATAAAATTAAATATTACCTTGTCAGTTGTTTCCCTTAGTTTTTTTCTGCGAAAGTTGTGAGTTTTAACTTACTAATTTTCCATTTTGTGTACTTTAATACATAGGATTCTATAGTACATAAAATATAGTATAAAGAATAAACATTATTATGTACTAGACTGCTACAAGTCTTACTGTAGCTTTATTAATATGTTCTTAATTCAACTTATAAATGTAAAGAAATAAATATAAAATTATAATTATAAAGAAAATTTCCTGGCCGGTATCACTATTTCTCATATTAAGCCCAGTATATTTTGTCAGAGCATTTCCTGATGAGATCACTTAAAAAGAAAAAAAAAAAAACCTGACATATGAAAATGAAACAGAAACAGGGAACCTTGAACTAGATTGAATTAGCATACCTATTTTGGGAAAAGTTAGACATATTAGATGTGCCTTGTGGAGACAACAATCAGAGACTTAGTATATGTTTTTTTGAAAAATAATCTCTGTCCATCTATCAGGCATCCTCAAACTACAGCCTACGGGCCACATACCAGCCGCCTAGCACATTTATCTGGCCCTCTGAGTGTTTTTGCTGCCCCTGCCTGTCCTGTTTAGCAGCCAACTCGTCCCAGACCCACAGTGCGCACTCTCCAACAGTCTGAGGGACAGTGAACTGGCCCCCTGTTTACCCTGTTTAAAAAGTTTGAGGACACCTGACTAAGTCAACAGTTTTCAGTGTGTTCCCATGGAAACAGCATACCTGATGCTAAGAGTATACAGAGAGAAGAAAGGAATGGTCTCTGCCCTTTAGGAGCTTACTAACTAAATGGATCATTGCTTTCAGTCAGTGAGGGAAAAGACCAAGAGTAATGAAGACTACACCATTTTTATTTTTTTTAATGCTATTAAATTGTATAGAAACATACCTTGGAGATATTGCAGGTTTGGTTCCAGATCACTGCAATGAAATGAATATTGCAGTAAAGGCAACCACACAAATTTTTTGGTTTCCAGTTATGTTTGCACTATATTGTAGTCCATTTAAATTGTGATAGCATTATGTCTTTAAAAAAAAAAGTACATGCTGTAATTTAAACATACTTTATTGCTAAAAAAACAATGCTAACTAAAAGCACAGCCTTCAGTGACTCATAATCTATTTGCTTGTGTGAGGTCTTGCCTCAGTGTTGATGGCTGACGACTGATCAGGGTGGGAGTTGCTGAAGCTTGAGGTGGCTGTGGCAATTTCTTAAAGTAAAATAACAATGAAGTTTGCCACATAGATTGATTCTTCCTCCCAAAAGTTTTCTCTGCGGTATGCACTGATATTTAGTAGCATTTTATCCACAGTACAAATTCTTTTAAAATTGGAGTCAGTCCTTTCAAACCCTGCTGCTGCTTTATCAACTAAGTTTATAGAATATTCTAAATCCTTTGTTGTCATTTTAACAATGTTCACAGAATCTTCACAAGGAGTAGATTCCATCTCAAGAAACAAGTTACTTTGCTCATTCATAAGTATCTACTCCTCATTTGTTCAAGTTTTATCTTGAAATTGCAGCAAATCAGTCACATCTTCAGGTCTCGCTCTTAATTTTAATTCTTTTGCTATTTCCACCACATCTGCAGTTACTTTCTCCATTGAAATCTTGAACCCCTCAAAGACATCCATGAAGACTGGAATCAACTTCTTTCAAATTTCTGTTCATGTTAATATTTTGACCTCCTCCCATAAATCATGAATGTCCTTAATGGCACCTAGAATGGAGAATCCTTTCCAGAAGGTTTTTAATTTACTGTTCCTAAATCCATCAGAGGAAAGACTATCTCTGGTAGCTACAGTCTTATGAAGCTTATTTCTTAAATAATAAGACCTGAAAGGTACCTGGGCTACAAAACAGATGTTTTGTTAGCAGGCATAAAAACATTACTCTACTCTTATACCTCCATCAGAGCTCTTGTGCGTCCAGGTGCATTGTTAATAAACAGTGATATTTTGAAGGGAATCTTTTTGTTCTAAGTAGTAGGTCTCAACAGTAGGCTTAAAATATTTAGCCAATCATGTTATAACTAGATGTACTGACAACCAGACTTTGTTGTTCAATTTATTGAGCACAAGCAGAGTAGATTGAGCATCATTCATAAATACTGTAAGATTTTTGGAATGGTAAATGAGCATTGGCTTCATCTTAAAGTCACCAACTACATTATTCCCCAACAAGAGAGTCAGCCTATCTATCCTTTGAAGCTTTGAAGCCATGCATTGACTTATCTCTAGCTTTAAAAGTCCTTAATGGCATATTCTTCCAATATAAGGCTATTTCATCTACACTGAAAATCTGTTGTTGAGTGTAGCCACCTTCATCAATGATCTTAGCTAGATCTTTTGGACAAACAAGCTTACAGCTTCCACATCAGAAGTGGCTGCTTCACCTTGTACTTTTTCAGCTATGGAGACAGCTTATTTCCTTAAACTTTATGGACCAACTTCTGTTAGCTTCAAACTGTTCTTAGGCAGCTTCCTCATCTCTCCCAGACTTCTTAGAATTGAAGAAAGTTAGGACTTTGCTCTGGATTAGGTTTTGATTTAAGAGAATGTTGTGGGTAGAATGTTGTGATCTATCCAGACATCTAAAACTTTTTCCATATCAACAATAAGCATGTTTTGCTTTCTTATCATTTGTGTATTCACTGCAGTGGCAATTTTAACTTTCTTCAAGAACTTTTCATTTACATTCACAGCTTGGTTAACTACTTGGCACAAGATGCCTAGCTATTGGCTCATCTGGGATTTCAATATGTCTTCCTCATTAAGCTTAGTCATTTCTAGGTTTTGAAGTAAAGTCAGATAAGTATGACCCTTCCTTTCACTTGAACATTTTGGGGCCATTGTAGGGTTATTAATTGGCCTAGTTTCAATATCGTTGTTTTTCAGGAATAGGGAGGCCTGGAGAAAGGGATATTGATGGGGACATGACTGGTTTGTTAAGCAGTCAGAACACACACAGCATTTATTGATTAAGTTTGTCATTTTATGTGAGAATGGTTCATGGCATCCTAAAACAATTACAATAGTAACATCAAATATCATTATTTACAGACCACTATAAGATATAATGAAAAAGTTTGAAATATTGAATTACCAAAATATGGCAGAAATGTGATGTAAGAACATGCTGTTGGAAAAATGGCACCGATAGACTTACTCAATGCCAAGTTCCAACAAGCCTTCACTTTTTAAACAAATAAAATATCTGCTAAGCAAAATATAATGAAGCACAATAAAATAACATATGCCATAATATTATGAAAGTCAAATATAACATAATTGAATAAATGCTATCCTTGAAGTTAGAAATCCTGGATTTAAAATTCTAACCTGCAATTTATCAGCTATGTGATTTTACCAGAGTTAAATCATCTCTCTGGTCCTTTTATTCAGTTGTAAGATAAAGGCATTAAGATTATAGTATATGATGTATTAAAGTTTCCAATAACATCCTTTTGAAACACATTAGATATTATTTTAATAGATGTTCAATATTGTATATTTAATATGTTACCAATGATTCTAGAAATATGATAGATAAAATTAATGTTCAGAAGAAATGTAACAAATGAAATCAATATTCAAAAGAGAACAGCTAAAAATATGAGTCTGAATTGATTTTGCCCTAGGTAATTCTTAAGTTGAGGATTGTGTTTTGAGGTAGGATTTATCTCTTGTGCTAACATTTACATTAAGATTTTCTATGCCAAGTAAAAAAAATGATTGCTAAATTCCTAATTAAAGACTTTATTTCTAAATAAAAGGAAGAGAAACTAAAAAATTGTCAGCCAATACACGAAGCTCATAAATATAGCTGGTTCCAAAAGTTCAATCTTCTAAAGCCTTCTAACTCCAATTTATTATGAATATATGCATTACTAAATTTTAGATTAGTGCCACCCTGGTGGTTTTCCAGAGGATAGTATGCCATTGCAATGTAGCTTTAACTCACTAGGTTAATGTGAAGATGGACTCTTAATTTGAATTTAGCTTTTATGTAGGTAATATTTCTTTAAATGGTATCTCGTTTTTTATAGATCTTCATTTAATTACTATTCACACTGATATTATAGTAAACATAATACAGCCTGAATGTTCTTTTGTTTTGTTTTGTTTTTCTTTAACGTCTCCATTCATACATCTGGATAAAATATTCTGACTATATGGCAATAAACCCAGTGAAAGGAGCAAAGTAATTTCAAAAGTGAGTTCTTGAATAATTCAACCATTTACCCTTAGATGACAAATATCACACTCATATGGAGCCAATAATCCTGACCTATCTCAGGAAATTATGAGGACAAGCCTAAAGCATAGAACTGCCTGCTTACAAAATATGAAGCAGCTATACTGATACATATATACACAACACACATTCATACATAGAATGAGACTAGTATGTATATGTGTAGTTTTCAATTCTAAGTCTTCTCTTTCTGTATGCTTTGATGATTGGCCTAAAATACAGACTTAGACCAGGAAAATAATAGAGCAGTGTAGGGTAGTGCAATTAGATTATAAGTAGAACCATGTTCAGAATAGGAAGCAGATGCATCCTCTGAGAAAAACAAAAAGAATGTGAACTCTTGTCAGCAGCAAATTAATCAATCTCTTTCTTCTTGAAAAGGGTTATGTTAAAACTATACCTAACATAGTATGGAAAATACTGAATTTGTAAAGATTGTAAATTTGAAGGGACTGCTTTTAGATAATCCTAAAAGAACAAAATGTATCTTTTCTCTAAAGATATTAGTAGTATTGCAAATACAAGGCTGCTGGGCTTTAGAGGAAAAGCCACTGTGGTGTCAGGCACAGGTCCTGAGCCCAGCCAAGCTCAGGTTTGAGTGTTACAGGTAATTTACATGGTCTGATATTTTAAAAGGGTGGGAGAAGAATTAACTATGTGATATCATTTAGTTGAAGAGGTTTTCATTTCAGAAATAATTAAAATATTTTTGGATAAATGTATCTATATTAACCAGTGCTTTATAATACTACTCAGCAATTTTGATCCCTCAAGGCCACTTATTAATCATAGGAAGAAAAATAATACACTACATTTTACCTAAGCAGAATTTACTTATTGCATGAGCAGAAATTTAATTTAACCAAAAGCACAGAATAACATACTTGAAAATTTCACCTGAGGGTAAGAATTGTTTCGCACTTTACATTCTTGCTGCTTGTTTACTGAAACTCTAAAGATACTTTTATAAAACTTGGGTTTCATTTAATAGGATATCTAATGAGAAGACTATCTAGGTGAGTCAGAAAATTAGTGTTCCAGTCCCAAATCCACCACCAGACCTGGAGTAGTTCACGGAATTTTTCTATTTTGATTTCATAAACTTAAAAAAAGAACTAGATGAGCTTCTTGCAAACCTAAAACATTGACACAAATTAATGTTCTGTCTGGATGATATAAATTAAAATTCTAATGTATATATGAAGCTAAAATGCAATACAAATGCAAGCTGGCATTTTTATTTGATTTTTTTCAGTCTTATTCCTGCCTTTTCTTCCTTTTGTGCCTATTCATTGTATGTTAGTACAAATCTTCTTTAACCATGGGGATAGTACTATGGCACCTTTGTTTGTCTGGAGGTACACAGGTGAATTTAAAAGTAGCTTTAGACTTTTCAGACTCATCAGGGAAGAAATTGAAAATAGTACCATAGAAAGTACTGTCATCCCAAAGTCTCTTCTCTTTGCCATAAAAGGCTGTTGTCGTTGTCTCACTCAGCATGAAGCATCTTGAATGTCAGAAGGCTAAGGAGGCATCACGAATAGCAAGTCATCCATTCATTCCTATAGGCAAGATGTTATTTCACAAATTTCTTTTTGTTTCTCAACATAAATTAGACCAGAAGTTCTGACTACTTTCTTAGGAGGAAAACAAATCTAGAAAAATCAATGTATAATTATTTAAGTGCACAACTTGAGACTAAAAGCAAGTTTTCCTGAAAACACTTTTAGAGAACAAACTAGCCCAGCCTTGTAAGGTCATAAAGGTAGCATAGCCCTATTTAGACTTTGAGACTATAAAGCCCTGTCTATTATACTTGTTTCCTCCAAAGTAATGATTGTATGATTTGATACAATAGTCCCTGGCTTCTTAAATTTGTCTCTATTCCCCATTTTGCCATTGGAGTTCCTATTGATTTCCAAAGTAGGTCATGTCTCTACTGCAACCTCAGAAGTAGCTGCTTTTGCCAGCATGGTGGAATGACCCTCTTTTCTTAGGGTCTCTCCCATTACGATATTCCAGGTTTTCCCAGGTCTCTTCTCACAAGTAAAATAACAGCCTATTTAATTCAATCACCAAGCACACTGCATTTCAGTCCAAGTATTAATTTACTGATGCCATGTACGCAAATGCAGTTATTTCCATAGCTCACTTCACTCATATAAGTATTGTGCTTTCTCCCCACTTTTGCGTTGTTCTTTTTGTTTTGTTGTAATTTATTTCTATTGTAAAAAGTGAGTTTTATTTCCAATCATCTCTAATCCTCTTTTAGATTTAGCAAACAAATGTATATATTTTACATTTGAAAACATATTTGTGAATATCACTACACTCCTTTGAGACATTTTAGGAAGGTGAATGTTCAGAAATTTTCACAAAGCCTCATACAATCTTAGTTTTGTTAAATGTCAAGTGAATGTGTATAAAGCCATTTCCAGTACCAAGGTAAATTTGATATTCTTCAGTTTCTACAAACACATTAGTTCTCCTATTAAAATTGCATTATTTTGGTTATATGTGCTATGCATATTTGTGTGTAATAGTTAGTTATTTGGAAATATACCAAGCAAGTGGAAGTACTCCATCATTACAGTTCAAAACATTTTCAACTATATCATAATTTGGTACATTGGCCAGAATAGTTGATCTATTGTTAAGGTTTTCTTCTAGAATATTTATAATAGACATGATAGAATCTTCTATTTGTCTTATAGTTTATTTTATAGTATTTTCCTTATTTGTTTCTCACCACATTTATAAGTTATAACTATAGCAATATTATCTCCTTACTGGTATAATCCACAGATATTGAAATAAATTTTATTCAGAATCTATTAAAATAGACACTCTGCACCTTCTCTTGCCCCCATAAGCTAAGTTTTTTTTTTCACTGTGCATTTGAGGCTATAAATTGATGTCATTTATTTAATGGCTGAGTATATAAATTTCAAGGTCTAATTATACAGGAGATTAAATCTCGTATATGGATATACCAGCAAATTCTTTAATCTCCTTAGTCCTTAGACTCTACAGTCCTTATCTGAAAAATGATAGCAATGATATTTATTTCAATCAGTTGATATGAGTACTAAATGAAACAATGTATGTAAAACAATCAGTACAATCAGTATAGAGCCTGGCACAAATTGAGTGCACGCTAAATGAGAAGCATTATCTCTAATTATCATGCTGTTTTGAATTCTCTCTTTTTAAATAATTTCACTTTAGTTTGGGCTTAAGTTAGATATAGCCTCACCTAAAAAAATTGCTGACTTGATTACCTAAGAATCATCAATATATGCCCTATTTCTACACTTGGATTTGCTATTGGGTACTACAAAATTTTCTTTTCATTACATTTCACCTATTCACGTTTACATGGCAGTAGCTATAGACATTTGACTTATTCATTCTTGTAGCTTCCAACCTCTGTCTTATAAAAGCAGGTCATCTGTGATGCTCCAGATGAAGGTCTTCAGTTTCGTATGAGTTTGACCTTTACTTACATTTGAAGGATTTGAATAGTTACAGTGTTCTAAGATCTCCCACCCAACTTGGGAGATAGTCAGATGATGTCCAATTATATGGATGACTGGATGAAATTATGACTGCTTCTAAGATTAGAAAAAAGGACACATCTGGCTCTAAAGTGATAGGAAGAAAACAAACACAAAACCAAACAAAAACGAATTATTGGCAACTAAAATACGACTTCAATTAAATAGGTGGATTACATGTCATACCAACAACTTTTACTGTTTGACTGTTGACTATGATAGGTATGTCCAAAGGCTTTCTAAGGTCTGTATTTGTCCGTGTTTTATTCTTTTAAACATGTTTTTATTTAAAATCTTAAACGGGTTTCTGAATGGATTCTTCTGAATTCTCTGGAGATAATATCCAGTTAATTATGCTAGTTCAGTCTGGGCTTCCCTGTTGTCTTAATTCAAATCAAGAAAAATTCAGATGCCTGCCAGAAACCAGCAGTTTCAATCTGTCTCTGTTAAGTGATATATCAAGGAGTGAAAGGAAGATGGCCAGATGGCATGGCAATGCAAAAGACCCTGGCTCTGCTTCACAGCTTCAGGACAGTAGTGAGATTCAGTGGCAATCATGATAAAGAATAGAATAATTTTAACATAAAAATTAGATTAACTTTTCCAGGAGCAGAACAAGCATGGGAAGGAGTCCTTGGTGCCTACGTGAGATAGCCTGGAGTCTCTACCACTTCAGAGTCATCCCTGTAAGTGAAACCATGGGATCAAGAGTAAAGAGGAGAGTCAAAAGAAGAGAAAGGCCCAGGAAAAATCTTAAAGTTGTATCAAAATTAAAAGAAGAAAAAGAACACAGGATGTCTGACAATAAAATGCAGTTGTGATTTGGGTGTGTATTCTAATACCTTGCCATCATTGCTATAAAGTTCCTAGGGTTTTTCTTATAAGCATTAAAGTGTACCCTCTTCCAGTCTTCAGAAAGCAGGTAAAACATAAAACCCAAGGATACATATTCCTGAGCAAAATATGTTCCCAGAACTGGAAGAAGCTATGTCATTCAAATATTTCCACATCCTTACTAACCCAGTCTCCTTTAATATGTTGAAATTAATAATAAATTCATGAAAGAGATAACCCACACTGAATAATTTTATCTAATATATATGGTTTTATTATTATTATTATTATCTGACTCCCCACTGGAATATAACCTCCTTGAGGGCAGAGACTTTGTTGTTTTTATTCAATGTTTATTACTTAGGGATTAGGTCATTGTTAGGCACAAAGCAGGCAGGACCCAAATAAATAGGTGTTGAATAAACTTGCTTTTTTCAAATTCATCTGAATCCAGTTATCTTTGTTCCATAAAGTCTCCACATTTTCAGAGTTTAATTTTTTAGGCACACCTTAGTAATACTGCCTTCTCATCTCTCTCAATGATTTTACCGTTTTTTCACAGTACTGCTCACAGTCCTCCAAACCCCTGTCTTACTCATTCTATCAAAAGATTTTATTTCAAAAATTCTCATTTTCCTAACATGCCCTAAAATTTTTCGGACATCTTTGCCTATCACCCACCCTCACCTTTAATCAGGTGTAAAGATTTCTCTAAGTATTAATCTTTAAATTTCATAAATGTTCTTATATGTTTTGATTTCTTGCCCTATCAATTACCTACTTCCTTTCTTATATCCTCCATGTCCACTAGCTTCTTATCTTCTATCTTCAAATTCAAGCCTATGTTACATAAGGACTTAGTCCTCTCTCACCCATTTTTTACCACATATATTTATGGGGTACACGGCAATGTTATATAAGTGTGCAATGTGGAATAATTAGATCAATTTGATTTACATATCCATCACCTCAAATACTCATCATTTTTTGTAATGAGAACATTTGAAATTTACTTTCTTAGCAATTTAGAAATATATAATACATTATTATTAACTATAGTCACCTTATTGTCCAATAGATCTGAAAAGACTTTTGAGATCTCACCCCTTTTAATCTACTGCTCTACTTCTTTTTATTTTTTACAACAAATATTGAAAGCAAAATTGTGAGCATACTTATTTCTTAATTTTTTTGCCATCTAGCATGTCCATCTACCTCAATAAAGCTTCGGTTTACTCACTCCTTTTCTCCCATTCTTAGATGGATTGTCTAAAGCCAAACATAAGCCAGGAGTTAAGGATTGGGGCTACATTTTGATAAAAGTCAACTTTTCCTTTGATATTCCCAAGAGATGCTGGCGGTCAGGCCAGCAACTCAGCATGTTTTACAAAGTGACAAATAACAGATTGGACCAGGCACAGAGCTAAATTCATTCTCTTCACCCACTACTAATCTAACCTCTGACAAAAGATGGCAGTGCCTACAATGGTTCAGGAAGATAATAATGAACACAAAGCCATATGCTGGGGGAAATGGGCCTTTATTATTATACCAACAGGTATAGTAAGGTGAGATACACACTATAATAGAGCATACATTGGGTGCCATGGAGGCACAGAGTATGTAGCATAATTCAGTCTGGAATGAGTGAAGAAGAAGGCACAGGAAGGAGATAAACTAAAAAGTCAATTTTTAAGGATGATTGGGAATAAGGCAGGTGAAATGTGAAGAGAAAAGAGTAAGAGAGTAAGACTATTGCTTCTCTAGCACTATGATCATTTACACTTCTCTTTTCATGATTCTTCATAATCTCTGCATTACTTCTAAGCAAATTATAAATTCCTAAATCTATTGCTAGCATAGATTATCTATTGCTAGCATAGATTATCTGCAAAGTGGTTTCAACTTGCTTTTCTATAGATCCAAATGTTCTCTACAAAATTAATTACTCACCATTTTCTAAATAAAAAAATGTACTTTTTCATCATTGTTTAGTCTTTTTGCCCATGTAAAATACCGTAGCTGGTATTTACACACATCTAAAACATAATCCCCAATTCTTGCCTTTTGTATACTCATTCTGAAAGTAAGACATCACTCATTGCTTTTACACTTTGGTGAACATCTGTCCCCATGCAATTTCCCCTACTAGCTATGAGCACCTCATGGTGAAAACCATATCTATGTTACCTTGTGTGTCCCTCACAACCTAAAGAAATAGTATCTTTAAAACATTAGCTTTTCAATACATTGTGGACAGTGATATAACTTGATTAATAAATTTTCTGAAGAAATACAATCCTGGTCATTTTGTTTTAGTTAAGAAAGTAATTAAAATTTTATCCCTATACTTCCATGATTTTATAAAATTCTTAGTTACCTTGTTGATCTAGCACACAGCATTTCCTGAAACAAACTGAAAAAGATAGATTCACTACAAAAGCCAAGAGTTTCAATGAATCTGGTAGAATTATCTCATATAATTTTTGCAATAGATACAATATGTGCCAAGGTGGAAAATATTGTGTATCACTCTAGAAAGGCAAAGTCCCAAATTATTCAAGGTAAAAACTGCTTTCTCTTGAAACAGCTCCAGGTATCTGAAGCAGAGAGGAAAAGGACAAAATGTTCATCAAATTTGTATTCCACTAGGTATACTTAAAAATAGATTCTAATGGTCACAGCTGAGAAAAATTATGTTAAAAGTTTGGAGAGGGGAGTAATGTATTTTTAATCCTAGGCATTAAGTTTTGGACAATATTTAATAAAATGTATGTTGGAACCTAAATTTATACTGTTTTGTTGACCTTTTATAAACTCCTTTTATAAAACCTAAGACCTTATAATAATACCAATGGGTGTATATACCTTAGGTTTAGATTATTATAGTGGCATCAAAAGGCCTCTCTCTTATTTTGTTTTTTTCTCCTAAATGCTATTTTATACCTAAGTGCTCACCATAGGCCAGGTGGTGGGTTTCTCTTAAATGCTATCACATATGCTAATACATATCTAAAAAACAATAAGGATGTTAATAAAATTTTTAAGTTAGAAATTTCACAATAGGCATGTGTTTCCATTCATAAAGTATGTCATGAACACACACAAACTATCTTTTGTCATCTGGCTCTGCCTCATTTAGAAATTATTCCCTGCTGTTAATTAGAAGTGACTACAATTTGATTAATCTCAAACATGTGTCACATATAAACAATGTGGAAAACTGTATTCAATTATTTTCCACTTAGAGTATGCATGATGTTCATAGAAAGAAGCCAAATATATTTTTTAAAACAATCTGAAATCTAATCTGATCATACTAACTGAGAATATTGTCAATATAACATTCCAGTTCAGTTGAAATGTTAAATTCACAGAACAACCTAATTGCATAAAGTTTCTGAGACTGAAAATGTAAAAATTAAGTGAGCTTCTCTCTCTTATTCTTATACTTCTAAAACTCTCATTTCTGGGATATATTTCTTCACTCTGACAATTTACCTTACTCTGGTCTCTGTTCTGCTTTTGACTTAACTCTTTTGCCAAAAAGCTTCCCACTACCTGTCAAATCACAGTAAACAAATATGCATTGACTCAGCTTAGAGAAAGGAAAGTTTCAATTAACAAGGAGAAAATGTCTCTTTCGCTTAATTTAAATTATCATTATTATTATAGGATACTTACTAAAACCCTCATTTTTTTAAAGTGCTAATTAAATTTCTACAATTGCACTAAGCCTTTAGCTAGATTGTAAAAGAAAAATTATATGATAAAGTAGTTGCGATTTAAGAAACAATAATACCATTTAGGTATTTTCTGCTCAACTTTCTAACAAAAAGTGTTTTTCTTTCTTATTACACAGCCTGCAGTAATAAGTGAAATATAATCCTAATTAATTTTTCCTACAGCGGTATATAAATCAATAGCTGCACCATCCCAAAGGAAACACACACTACACAGTTTTCCAGGTTCCTAATGAATGCAAATAGAATGACCTTTTTCTGACAACTGTGAATATTGTTTCACAATTTTAACCATTGAAATTGCTGCTATCAGCATTTCATACAGTAAACATGGAGACTACAATAGTTGTAAATAACTATTCATTATGGTAAGAAGCAATGCAAAAAAACTATGCCTAAGTTACACAAATTTTAAGCCCCAAGCTTGATATTTATATTTCATTCTGATATGGAAATTCTGTCTTAAATGTAATCAATTTCCATTTTACTTCTTTCTTTTCTATTCTAGAAGGAAATAGATTAAAACAATTCAATGGTTTAGGTCATTTCATTAAGAAGCTTGATTTAGAAATATTTTTGTAAAGAAAAATCTCTCAGTCAGTAATATTGTAAATATCTAAATACATCATTGAAATTACTAGGAGGCTGTGGTTATATGCCATTACAAATACCTGGCAGAAAAATATGTGTGGAAAATCTTATTGTCGAGACACAATTCAATCTGTGTAAGGAACATGTGTATGAATTTAGAAGCTATGAAAACAGATAATGATGAAAGGATGACACCTATGGAAACCCGAAAAAAGGTAGGGAGCAATTAAATAACATTGTGTCCATTTTGACTGAAGAATCAATTTGTTCCAAAATATAATAAAACTACATATGCTTATGCTAAATCATATTTTTCCCACAAAATGTCATTATAGCAATGAAGATGTCTCATTAAGTAGAAGTTAAGCTCAAACTTTAGAGGAAAGCTAGTTAAAAATGTTAAGTCTAATTCTGATGGTCATAGATCTATATACTGAAAACTTCCATTGGAGCTCACTATAGTGAATCAGTAGAATTCAAGCATTCTCATTAAAAATAGGACTCCTCAAATCTCAACAAGTTTCAAAAGGGAATCACAGCAAAAGTATTCAATTCCCATACAATTCTAAAAAGTGTTTCTTTCATCCTTTATTTTGCAATTAATTTTTATACCTCTGCACAGGACTGGATACTATCATCCCATAATTATTTGATATGCTAAACTTGTATTAATGATGTGAGTTTATATGCAATATATTCATGGAAAGATCAATTTACTTTGGTAAGTATTTGCACTACTATTTTAGTATAAAGCCAACTTTCTATAGTTTCAAATGCTAGGGCTGTTTTAAACCTATTCAGACAATTTCTTGAAATAGTTAAGAAAGAATTTCTATGACTATTGTTTGGCACTATCATGCATAAATGGCACATTTTAATTGAATTAAACAATCTTCATTTGATGCCATCTCCTAAAGATGTCTATACTCTCACACCTGTAATGCTTGCGTGTTCAAAATGAATCCCTGCTACATCTCACTCAATATTGATCTTGAAGGCATTTCTCCCAATCCTTTTCCCAGTGTGGTCACTGAACAGTATCAGAGTTCAATAGGAAGATCAGCTGCTCATCCACTTTTTGCTAAGGCAATTTGTATTATGGATTTATTTTAGCAGTCTACAGTGGCAGTTGCTGTTTTTACTATTTAAATGCTTTGATTATCTGACCTTGCTTACTTTATCTTTCTAAGTACTATGCATGGGCTTTAAAATTGATCAATAAGTGGGGATTCCTCTACAGGATTACGTTGAAATCAATCTCAATTCAGACTTTTTGTATTTTATGTTTATTACTTGATCTGTCTTAATTGTGTTCCTTATTTTGATAAATAAGTTCAAAACACATACATGATTATGTAGGTAAATCTTCTATTTAAAAAGCCACACAAGTTATAAAAATAACCAATCTTCTTTATATGTTATTTTATTCATTATTTTAATGTGAGAAAGGAAACCATTAATTCCTAGATATTTTATTCAATCACCTTTGCTTTTTTAAAAAGGAGCTATTCCCTTAGAGTAAAAAAATAATTACATATATGCAAGTACCTGAAAGTTTTGAAACAAATTAATGTACCATATTAATTTTCTTAGCTGTGGAACTTCAATAGCACTGTCTTTACATATACATTGCACATAAAAATGCTTATATGACCTTATACAGAATAAATTAAAGCTCCATGGAAGAAAACTGAAAGCACATTCCCAATAGTTATATTTTTGAAAATCAATAGGAAACATACTATAAACTTATTGAATATCATAAAAAATACTATTCAGTGAAATAAGAAAATATACAAATTTCACACTTTTACTTTAATAAGAAAGGATGTCTTACTTAATTTATCATTTTGAGCAGTAAATTATAAGCTTAAAATGCTCTGAATACTTTTTAAATCAAATCTATGAATCTTTTGAACCAAAATTCTACATAAATTATCAATCATCTTTAATAAAAATAAACTCTGAAAAATTAACTAGATCAAGTATAAACTTCATGGAATATGAATTATCTTACTTAACTGTTAAAACTTGTTGCTAAATTTTGATCTAATTTAATTACATTTTATGTCTTCTGGGTTTTGTGTAGCTATATGAAGCTCCTAAATTTTATCTTTGGACCTATGTATTCTAACATTAAACTTTTCAAAGCCAAAAATAGAAAAAATGCAGAGATGTGAGTTTTACTTTTTTTTCTTTTTCCAATGAATATATATGTGAGTTTTAAAAAAGGAGTTGATGTAATCTTTTTTAAAAAAATCCCATTTTTCAAATTCAATTCAATATTTAAATATCTGACACCAGCTCTTACATGAAATTACAGTGAAATACTTTCCACATATGTAAACTAAACTATAAATCTGCAATTTGCTCCAGTGAGCAAAAATGCAAAGTAATAAAGAACTTAGGGTAAATAAACATGATTATATACAAAATATCTGCAATATGCTCATCTGTGCAAATGCAACTATTTTTGCTCAGATAAATGAAAAAAAACTTTCACAGGACTCTGGAAATATCATCTATGTTCAATAGGTATATATTCATATTTTCATACTGTGAAATATTGGTCAAAATGATTTAGCATTTAGTAGCTTTTATTTTATACTAAACTGTAGACTATTAAAATAATTTTTCTTCTGCTTGCCATATTAAATAAGATGTAATGTATAAATGAATAAAAACAAAGCCATCACAAGGTAATTGATTTTGATAGTCACATGCATGAATTTAAGGTAGGAAAATTAAGATTTCTAAGCATGAAAAGACTGAGGAAAATATGAAGAAGTTTCATTACCGAATAGCAGCCGTAATGATATTTCCAAAAACAGTTATAACCAGATAGTTTCTTTCTACTGTTTGTGGTGAAGTAGCACTTGAGAGAAATCATTTCCCAGAAAGTTATGCACCTCTGCAGAACACAACCCTGGCAAGACATGTCCATACTTTTTTCCTCAAGTGAATAAATGTTAAAGGAGAAGAATCCAAGTTTCATGATGCAGCAACACAAAGCTGGGAAGTGAAAATTATGTTGCAGCAGAGTCTTGAAAATATGACTGTAAAAGTTAATCAATAAAATGTCTATTCCTGTCTATTCACCAGAGGCCCCAGCTGCATAGCTTCACTCAATCGATACTACAAATTATTACGATTTCCAGGTTCCCACTGGACATTCAGAACAAATCTTTCAAGTGTAACAGGCTTATACTGAGTGTGTGGTGTGTGTTCTCTACATTTACTTTAAAAAGAGGAGGGGAAAATAAAACCCAAATCCTATGTGTTCTTCAAAAACTTAAGTTTATGGAAACAAAAACTTAAGGGTCACATTTTCATAATCAAAAAAAGTCTTCCTTTTGATTACCAAAGTTTTTGCATGCTTCTTTTTAACCATTTCATATTTAGTTAAGAAATGACAACCTAGTATTATATTTTGGTGGTATGGGAACCTGGCTATTTCTGAATGACTATTTCAAAGTCGACAAAGGAAATCATTTTGAGATAATTATTTTTCAAAAAATCACTTAGATGCAATATCATCATTATAAAGATAAATGTGGGAAACTGACATATATTTCAAATTGTAGTAGATCCCTTAAAAGATAAATTCTAGTTCTTGTTTTTAAGACTGATTCTAACACATTTTAAAAATCATCTTTCAGGTTTTCTATTCTTTCTTTTTTTTTTATAAAATAATAAAAAAAATTTTGAATGAGTTTCTCATATTTGGAAAAAATAAAGTCCCAGAGTGTTGTGTTCTAGTAAGATCCTCTGATCTCTGCCACAAATTTCTACTGTGACTGCAAACTCTAGAAACTACTCAAGTCATTGGCTATACCTTTATACTCCATACATTTCACTCTGCACCATTTAGTCAAATTTCAGACTTTTCCAAATAAGGGATGATTGGTTAAGTTAACTAACTATAATGCTTTAATACTTTATGACACCTGCTTGTCTTTCTACTGAGTGGTCGACACCACAGTGTCTGGCACTGCCCAGTACCAAATCAATTGGTTAATTTGATCAATTTGTGCCACCTGTCAATTGAGTAGAAAAAAATAAAAACAGATAAACCTAGTATTTGTTTATTAGACCAAAAAGGCTTTGATTTTTGTTTCACATTTAAACAGTGGCATATTTTTTCATGCTGGTATAATTTTTCATGCTTAGATACATCTGGCATATAAGCATATCCTATGACAAGGTGTTACAGCTATTATCTAAAGAAAAAGTGAGCTTATTTCTCCTAAGAAATTATCAGTTTTCATCATGATCATTTTTCAGTCTCTTTAACATTCAATATTTTCTCATAACATGGCATATTAATATTTATAATTTATGACTTTTAGGATATTTAATTATTAAACTGTTCCATATAAAAATATTGTTGCAATTCTAACTACTCTTAAATCTTAGCTAATATTCATATATCTAACTAGTGCTTACATATTAAGAAAGAAAATTCTACTTAATTTCATGATTAAGCTATACTGGAAAATAAAATAGATAAATATAGATCAAGCACGTGGAGTTTAAGTTTGATCACTCAGTGAATTTTAACTGGATGAATCAATGTATGATTTATTTACTTATAAAATCCAAGATGGGAAACAGATTATTATATGCCAGTTTTCAGATCAAAAGTAATATTTTGTGAGTGTACTAAAAATGTGCTTTTAAGTGACATCTAAGTGTAGAAAAATGTTGGCATTATTTTAATAACATTAAGTTAACATCAAACACTATCATTAGTTTTACGTTAGTGTTTGCAATCATTTTTATAGATGTCTTGTTTTCTAGATATGTCTAAAGCATATCATTCCCCTAATATGATTTGGCTATTGTAAAATACCATAATATTTATAACAATAGTACATTACTTTAGCCATTCACAATGAAACTTCGCCCAATATGCTTTCAATCACTGGTACCAATTTCTACCTTTTCATATTTGCTAGATGTAGCTTTCTTGTCTGAATCTAGGCATCTGGCTAAAGGTACATTAATGGCAAACAGAGTTTATCTGAGTGTTTAATTTTATGTAGAAGCATGTAAAATGTCAATCTAGATTGTAGAATTATTTTTAGTGCCTTACAATATTAAACCTTTGGATTGAAAAACAAAAATAAATTACTCATGTACAAATTTCAAAAAGAATTTTTAACATTATTAGTCAGCTTTATACATTAAAGAGTTATTTCAATATTCATTGTATGTAACTTATTGAAATCCTATCAATAGATATATTAAGATATGCTATGAGTAACGTGAGTTTAGAATTTGGCTTCCAAAGATCACTATATATCAAATGCGCATTTTAGTTTTGGCCTCAGGACTGTGTTCAAAGGTATGAGTGACAGGAAGAAAAAAAAATTTAGATGTGTGTGCTTTATCTAACTGCGATTACTCAATTTGACTAAAGTTCAGTGAGCAAAGTGTAATTCTTGACACAGAGAGAGAGAGAAAGAGAGAGGTATTCATGTGGACTATGTTACTTTCATTATTATTTTAATAACAGAAAAAAATCAAGAAAAAGTCAGACAGGATAGAATACTTAATTATAAGAACACTCAAAAAAAGAAATTCTTTAATGTTTATTTGAAAAATAAATAATAAAATCTAAAATCATTGTGTTAGGTATAATCATTGTATAAATATTCAGCAAGGATCAAAGCAGAAATTAAATACTAGAAGATGTTTCACTAAGAACAATTTTCATGGATGTTTCAAAATTAGCATAGATTTTTACTACTTTTCTTCGTAGTCTCTCACATGCCTCAACGGACTGACCAAAAAGTCTACTCTAAATGTCTCTCAATTTAATAGTGTCTTGCTTAGAGCAGCTACTTTTACAAAAAAGAAAGGCAACAAGAGCCATATGTAACCTTTGGACTCTAAAAGGATGCCATTGGCAGATAGGTGCAAGAGAAACACAGTGTATTCTTTCTCTTGCATCCACCTTGAACATTTCTTGATAGTTAACAAGAAAGTTGACCACCACATCATTATTTAGAATCTGGAATAGGACTGTTACAATTTTCAACATGTGCCATTTCAGATAAGAAATATTGCAAATTTTAAGTTTTTCTATTTTGGAACCAACAATTTATTGTACAAGCTAGCACATATATTCATAACCTTTTGCAAGGCAGAGAGAGTTAAATATTTAGCAAATAAAGTCAAAAGGACTAACTTGATTTCAGTATGTAAAGTAAAACTTTCCGAAATACTAAAAAACAACTCACTTGTAATCATTTTTTTCTTCTTCAGAAGCAATAATCCCTTCTGTCACTGTCTTCAGCTCTGTCTGGGGTTTTCTACTGTTCTGTTCTTGGCGAACTGTTTCTGCTATTTGCTCAGTTAGCTGCTCTTGAGTAGCTTTCAAGCTGGATTCTATTAGAAGAAGTTTTTCATCTTGACTGGCAAGTTCTTGGGCTGAAAGATAAAACAAGAACATTACTTTTTAAAAACTCAAGCTAATGCGTTTTGTTTTCCTTTTGTTTTTGGTCTAAATTTGATTCAATGCAACTTTGAGGAAGATTTAAACATATCCTTGTCCAAATACAAGCTCAAGCATTCAATTCTCAGATTCTTTTATTTAAAGCACAAATAAGCGAAAGTATGTATAAGGGATATAAGGTGCACATCAGTAAATCTCAAGTTTATAAAATACTTGAATTAAAATATTGGATGTCTTAATTAGACAACGATTTGCTAAGTTTATTTGTGACACTCATTGTGACATAAATATATTATACGTAAATATATTATAAAAGAATCATCTTAATGTGTAGTATTCCTGTCCTTTCTTTAGCATAGGCTTCAGGTATATTTATATACTCACATAGACAAAGACTGATACATTATAAATTATACCAAAATGATCGTTCTCCACTGATTTATTTTCACATTTAGTATTTATGAAATTTAAGCAGCTTTTCAAGGTCATCCAATAGATGGCACTCTTTCATTAGACCAACACAGACTTAGGCAGGATGCTTCAAGCTCTCAAAAACTAAGTGATTTAAGACAAAGACATTTTTCCTTTGTTCTTTGTTGACCATATCCCTAGGTACATATATGTCTGTACATTTTGCTCGAATATTTCCCCTTTGTAAAAGTGTTTATATATTTTTTATTCCTATGGCCTCAAATACATACCATCAAATGTAAATGTAATCAGGCATATTATTTTTTTTTAATCGTACGTTCGGATATGTATTTATTCACATTATGGTATAAAGCCCATTTTTGGAGGTATTTTGGAGTTAAACTGAATATCTAATCCATTTCACTGAACAGAATGGCATTTTACAAAAATCAGCAATTTCAATCTTGCAGTCAGTCCAAAATGAAAAACAAACAAAAAAAAGAGATACTTTTAGGATCCTCAAATCAACAGAAATAGAAATACGGAAAGGCATATTTTTATAAAAAGAGCACCTCTCCTTTTAATGACTCTCATTTTATGCCCCAAAATAATGTTTATGTTCAGCTTCAATAAAGTTGGGAACCACAATATTACAATCTTACATCAGAGGTATCTTTTACAGACAACCTCATAAAGAAGCAACTCTATATAAATATTCTGCATTTATCACTCATCTTTGAAGTTAAATGATGTCTCTATAAAAAATTAGATCTAAAAATATCTAATCATTACTTTCTCATTTATAGATTTTGAGCAACAGAAAGCTTATTTTTCAAATAAATATGTACATGTATGTTTGCATTATTTTCTTGCAAGTGATCAAAATGACCAGTTTTGCAGCATCTACCATTTTTATAGCTTAAACCTGCTATGTATTAACAGTTTAAATTTGTGCCTCAGGAAACCACAGAGCTAATGCAAACAGCTAAATATTTAACAAGAAAGAATGCATCACCCAGAGCTCATCTTTATTAAATTCCAAATATATAGGAATCATTCTTGAACAAATGAGTTAAATGTTTAATAATTTCAACACATGTTGAAGTATAGGAGGAAAAAAATCCAATAAAGATCTTACAACAAGTTTGTCTTCAAAATTAAAAAAAAAATTCTTCAAACTTAAAAAATATGTAAAGGCATGAATGCCTTCTCTGCTCTTAATCAATAAGAAAATGTAACCAAATAAAAAATTAATATTTTATAGTCATATGGCTTTAACATTGTTAATGCACTTGAATAAACAGTTTGTGTAACATTTTATTTGATATACTTTTTCATCTTTCACAATCTGCATTTCTTAGATAAAAAAGAAAACTACCTCAAAACTTTTAAAATGAGTTTTGAGGGGAATTTTCAGACATCAAAATTGAAAGGCTAATAATTTTTAAGTTAAAAGGATATTGGTCAATAATGCAACATATAAACAAATACAGATATAGGAATGTTTCAGGAAGTCTCTTTTTTGAAGAATCTGCTTATGCCAATAGGCTGACTTCAAGATTACTTAAGACAACTTGTGGCACATAGACAAAAAAAGACCTTTTATCAACTAAGTAAGATGTGGATTTTCCGTCAAGTGTGCCATTTCGAAACAACTAAGAGATTTATTTATGCATTGTGGTTCTCCTAGGAGTTTACTCTAATTCATTACGTGTTGGTTAAAAAGGGGTAAATTATTTTAAGTTTACCTATGCCTTGGACTTGAGCCTGAGTTGATCCCAAGCCAGCAGTGCTCACAGCCCGCATGCTTTATTTACAATCCCTTTGTCAGACTTACAACTGCCCCGGGCTATAACATAGTGTACCTAATGTTCAAACTGGCAGGTAATCTTATGTCAAACATACTTCTTTGATTTAAAGTGATCAATAGATTCTTGTAAAGAGGTAATTTCTCTGATGTTTCCACCTTGCCTTTCTTACAGGTGATTCATACAAAAGCCTGCTTATATGATGTACGAACAATAAACAGAAAGCTATAATCATGTTTTTTCAGATGTTTCCGGTGCACAACGATTTTGGATCGATACACTGTGTAATACAATTATCTGCAATGATCTGGTTGTATTGAAAAAGAATTTGCAGGAGACCTCTAGGGGGTTTTATCCAGAAACGTGTATCTGGCAACGTTGTGAAGAGAGGAAGAAAAAATTTAAGGGTTTGACAAAGGTTGTCTGTTCTGCACCCAATGATTTCATTAATATTTTGTTTCATGAAAGTATTACACCACAAAGTTTAGTCAAATAATAGCTAAAAGATAATAATAATGATAATAATATCCATGGCTTAATGCTATTTTTTATTAAAAAGAAACCCTTAACAAACATACAGATGTTAACTACAGGATCCAATGTTAGATGAATATGATCTATTCATGTATACCATAGATTAAAGACAATATTGATTATCGATTTATGTCATGAAAGCCATTCTCTTTTATTTCTATCTTATCTAAATTATATAAATACTGGTGTCTGTGAAATACTTTGATGTCTCTTCAACTACTTTTTTTTTTTTTTCTTGCTAGAGTGGTAAAATTCCACACTGGGTATTAATTTGAACTGCTCAACAGCACTATACTATAAGCCTTTTATTTCAAGGTTTTTTAAAATGAAGCTTTGCAACATCAGGAAAAGAGCTAACATACGCAGTCTGTATTCAAGAGACATTAAACACATTTTCTGCAAAGATCTTTGTGTGTAGAAGCAACTCAGCATTGGTTTTATGGTTCTCCCAAAGATGCTGACTCTTTGTGGCATCTTCCTCAAAGCCTGAAAAGATCTGTATTTCCTATTTTGAGCCCCCTAATCACATATCCCTAATGTGAAATTCTCTTTTGTGATATTCTCTGTTAGGACGGATTCATATGCTAGATAAGCTCACAAATTGGGGTACACTGTTACCTTTCACAAAGTCCTGCTTTATGCAGATTCTGCATGTCCCCATCTGGCTGCTACAGACCTGGTCTGATGATGCTGATTGCTCTTTCCAGATGCTTTTCTCTTTCTCTGTATGAGATACTTGCTTTCAGTCTCTTGACCACACTGTCAAGGTGCTTCACCTTCCCCACTTTGATTTGATGGCTTTGTGTGCCTGTAAGAGACCAGCTTCTGACTTTCTTAGACAGTCATGTCCTTTACATATTGCCTGTGAAGACAAAAAGCATTCCAATAGTGCCTTTCCGGATGTACTTTTTATATTGCAGCCTGCTATTTTGAGCGCTAGGATACTGGAGATTACACAGCCCCTCATTAGCAACTGGGTCAAGTATCCGCATCTCTTCTAGGATCAAAACCTTAAAGGGACTGTCTTGAAAAAAAAAAAAAAAAAGTCAGTTGGAGGGAAAATTCACTGGTAGCCTAAAAAGAGTGTTAATCAATATGTAAAGGTTCAAAAGCAAAATAAAATATTTCCCATAATTCTTAGGGGATGAAAAAAGAGACAAGTTGGATCAAAATGAATTCTTTTTCTTTAAAATATAAAGAAGAATTTAATGAATACAAAAAGTGTATTTAATCTGAGTTAACACCTGTATAGCTCTTTCATTCAGCTCTAAACCAAGTGACATTAAAGTGGCACACAGGAAAATCCCTCCACCATAAAGATAATTATGATATGTTCATAATGACTTCTCCACACCACTGAAACTAATTAGCTTTGTAAAAATACTATATTTGTCATTTTCTTTTTCAATTTTATTATCTTTCTAACACACCAAGTCTCAGCGTCAAATTTGGGAGAGGGAAGACATTACTTATTAATCAAAGACTGAAATCATAAATGAAAGTGCTTCTTTACAAGAAAACTTGATAAACTTTGCTGGTGCTGTTTTCATATCCATCAATATGGTATTCCAGGCCTTTTTTCTGTTGTTGTTAATTGGCTCCTTGCCACACCTTGACTCTATCATGCTCCAACATGCTTCTTTTAATCTGAATATTTAGTGTTCTTTCATGTCTTAATTACAGCAAATTGCGGCACAGTTGGCACCATTTCTTGAAATTAATCCCAGAGTACTTTGTTTCTGTCAAGCAGTCAAAGCCTTGGAGAATAATAGTAAATGTTATTGCAGATCTAAATTTAAATGACTGTCTATGTATTTAACTTAAGCCTTTAATTATTTGTGCCAAACTGTTTTCGGTTAAAATGTTAAACATTATTCATTGAGAATGTAAAATTACTTTAGACAGCTTAAAATTTGCAGATATGTTTGACTATAATTTTAACACAACAATTATTTGTATTATCGTATTTTCTGAGGTGTATAAAACATAGTAAATGGTGAGTATCTTCCTATGGATATGTATTTCAATGAGTTCTACCTACTTCTGTCATTATTAAGAAAAGGTATGGACTCAAGCCCATATAACTCCAAATGGCTTTTTCATAATGAGTTGTTAAATTGTAATCCAGAATCAAGAATGTCTTGGTATTACTATTTTTGATAGTCTTTAAATAAGTCAGAGATAATGAGTACTTCCAAAGTTCTTACAAACTTTAGAATTATAACTTTTTGTTTGTATGATTTTCCATGGAAAACTTAAAAGTCCTAGAATTCTCCATGGCCAATTCTTTCATTCCTTCTTTCATTTCATTTGAAGAGCCTAAACAGGCTCTTCAAATATCCAGATTCAAAAATAGAGTGCTACTTTATAAAATAATATGAGTTTGAAAAAGTCCAAGGTAGTAGAACTCACTATTCATGTCTTACTAATATATATTTAAATAAATAGAAATTGGAAAACTTGAGGATATGCATGTTGAGCAGATTTCAAATAACTGTATTTTATGCTGTTTTGTTTAAAAGGCAAACCATTCTTTTTTGTTTTAATGCATGGAAGTTATATACTTTAAAAAGTATATAATGTGCAGTGAACCACATAGTTGGAAGCTGTGGTCTGCTCTGTGAACCCCCACCAGGACATGAGCTTCATGTAGTCAGGGATATTGCCCTATTTATCCATCTGTGTTGCCAGCATCTAGTGCAGAGACCTATATATAGAACTCTCTATACAATAAAGGTTTAGTGAATTGAACAGATGTTGTTAATTTCACCTGTCAGAGGTGTCATTTTCCTCACTAGGAAAAATGCATCATTTATTCTGCCTCCAAAATACAATGTAAATGTGAAAGGATTTACACTTACAATTTTGGCAGATTTATCTTCAAGCCATCTACAGGCATAATTTGATAAATACTATAATTTTATTTAGTTTTAATCTCCATCTAAATGAAACTTGATGGAATTTCTATTACCAACATTTAAGGTATATATTGAATTTAGAGACAAATAACTTGAGAAAGATGGATTCAAAAAAGTTATGGCAAAATATATATTTTAATTCAGAATAATTCAGAAAAAGATGTGCAAAATAATAAGTTTCCAGTTCCTTTTCCTTTTCAATTGCAGTGTGATTTTTGAATAGCTATCTGTTTCCTCATTTTCGCACAATCTCAAGGGTGTAGCTGATCTTTCTGACTACAAAGTTTCTTGGCAGCTATAAAGACCCTTTCAGGCTGTGTTATCTGCTGTTCTAGCTGAACAAGTTCCACTTTGAGGTTCTGTTTGGTAGCTATTATATCCAAGTGAAATGACTGCAAGGTCTCTTCTAGCTTTTCAGTTGGAGATACAGCTTTCTGCCCTATGTATGTGTCAGTTATTGGTTGTTTCAGCTTTATCTTCCTCTGTGCTCTCTTCACAATCTTATGCTTTCATCAATGTTTGTATTGCATTTAAGATCATGATTAAAATGAGAAATTAATGTGCATGATATCAGATATATTCTGTTCATTATATTCTCTAAATATTATTATAGATCCACTTAGAAAAAATAAACAAGCATGTCTCTCTAGTAGTACAGCTAATGTCAATGTAGAAACTGAGGAATATCAAAGTGAAACCAATTATCTCAGCCTGGGGTACTTTCACAATGCTGTTTATACATCTCAGAGAATCAAGCAGCTATCATATTCGTGCAACAAGCCTAAAGGCATAACTTCTATATAACCTGGATATTTCTCTTCTCTCAAAAATTATTCCAGTATGCATAAGCAATTTGTTTTCTTATTTTTTAATGTTACCAGGTAATTAAATTTTTAAAATTCTATTACATTATGCAAAAACATTTCATATGATCTCATTTTATCTCTATTATAAACCTATAAAGTATTATTATCCCACTTTGTGGAAAAACTAAATTTAAGTCTTTTGCTGTTTCTACTATCCCATTCTATTTTTTTTTTTTTTAGCACCGTTGTTGAGAGATTTGAGTTTTACGGTACACATTAATGGGTTAATAAGCTGACATTTAAATCAAAAGTGTGAGTTTATATTACAATAATATAATATACATGATGACAGTGATATTATACTCAATGAGTCACAAAGCAGTATATATCATGTGTGTTAGTCCATTTTCTATTGCTGTAATAGAATACAGGTTGATCATCCCAGATTCAAAAATCTGAAATCTAACATGCTCCAAACTCCAAAACTTTTAGGCACCCACATGATGCCCAGTAGAAATCTTCACTGGAGCATTTCAGAGTTCAGATTTTCAGATTTGGGATGTTCAACCATTAAGTATAATGCAAAATTCCCAAATCTGAAGAAATCTGAAATCTGAAATGTTTCTGGTACCAAGCATTTTCAGATAAGGGATCCTCAACCTGCACCACAGACTGGGTTATATACAAAGAAAAGAAAGTATTTAGCTGACAGTTCAGGAATCTGGGAAGCCAAAGAGCATGGCACGGGCATTTGCTGAGGGCTTTATTGCCACTTCATAACATGGCAGAGCATCACATGGTAAAAAGAGGCAATCTTGTGTATCAGCTCCAGATATTCTTTCTCTTATAAAGACATTGGTCCCATAATAGGGGTCTCATCCTGAAGCCCTTACCTAGTCCTTATTACCTCTCAAAGGGCCCACCTCCAATCAACATGAATTTAAGGATTAAGTTTTCAATACATGAAATTTGGGGAATACTTTCAAGCCATACCACCATGTATCTAAATGAAGCTGTCTCTTAAGTATTAGCATGGGGATTTGAACTCTTTACTATCCTCAAAATAAATCCACTTATTTTAGCTGACAATTATAATCCTTGGTTAGCAATGGAAAACAAATATCCACCTATCTATCATCTATCTATCTATCTATCTCTGTCTCTCTGTTTCTCTCTCTCTCTTTAATGGTGCTATATATATATTTTTTTCTATTTTCCTCCAATGGGAAAGAAGCCAAGTGTGCATGGTGAAATAATTCCTTAGTACCAGAAATGCAATCATTATCAAAAACCAGGTAACCCTGTTAGCTATTGATGATTAGTTTGACCATACTGTGATGGAGTTGTCAAACAGGAGATAAGTGAAAGTGGAAATGTACTTAAAAACAAAGAATACTTCAAAGAGACCTGAAAAATTGGGACTACTAAACTGTGAACATTTGTCCATGTGTATCATAAAATAGAGTCAGGGAAATTATAGGCAGCACAAAGATGATAAGGTAGAATCATGGGATGCTGGACTATAGGCAGAAAACACCAAAGATAGAAACTAAAATTAATACTATGATAGAAGGAATAGGTAGTGAACACCCAGTATAAAAAATACAAAGAAAAGGATTGTTTCCTTTAAAATTTCATTTTATACAAGGCCCCAGTTGGAACTTATTGCTATTCAAAGTATGATAAAATTAGAAAGAATTTTGGCCAGTCCTCTCAACAAGAGCTTAATGCATCATTATTGATTATTGAGATTCAAAAGTTTCCATCTGCAACTGCTACTGTATATGATGTACTATTAAGCCATTACTTTATTGACACCAGGGACTATCTTGTTTGTTTTTTATTCAATGGCCCTAGCTCTGCTCTTTGTGTATAGTAGGCTCTCAAAAATGCATGTTGGATTAAATTAAGAACTTAAGTAGCAATATTAATACTCATCATAAGACATTAAATCCACATCGAATTCCTAAATTTGGAGGACAGTATCCATAAAGACACTATATTATAAAAAACTGATAAAGTTACTAATTTGGATATTATGTAATAAAGATGAAGCAATAAATTATTATAGTTTTCAATACATGCAAAATGAGTGGTTAAAATGAGTCATTATAGTTACAATTATAATCCATTGTGTTTTATCTTAAACATACAGTGAGTTTTGTGAGAACAAATTACTACTTTAGTTCTGAGGAACAAAGATTAATCATACATATCACAAAAAATATACAAGTCCTTTAAAAGTAAATTGAAAACTTTGTAGTCATGCTTGTTTAGAGGTTCAAAACTGATGTTCTTGGTATATTTTAAGAAAAACATTATTTTACTTATATTCAAGGTCTGTGAATATCATCATAGCAGTATTAATCCTCATGAGAATTTCTGTGTCAGTTTAGTGGGTTTTTTTTTTACTATATCATAAAGTATTCAAAATATTGTCTATGTCAAAAGTTAACATGTCACCATATTGAGCTAGAATCTAGAATAGGATTTGCAAGCAGACTAAAGTTTCTATCAAAGCTTTACCACTTATTAACTGTGTAAACTTAATTAAATCATTAATCTGCCCTGAGTTTTGGTTTACTCACTTGTAAATGAGGATATAATAGCTATCTCATAGACATACTATAAGATAAATAATACATCTGGTACATATCTATCACAGTAGGCATTTGATAAAAAAGCTGTTAACAATATTGCAATAGGTTATTCTTTTTATTTTATGTTTATTTAAATTTTAAAAATTATAAAAAATTTTATAAAGCCACCATGTATAGAAATCACTGAATCTCATTGTTTTTCTGAAAGGTGACCTTATGCTTATGCTCATATATTGATTTCTTTAAAAGATTTCCTCTGTAATCATTTGTTTAAGTGTCTCCCTGTCTTAGGACATTGATGTTGCTATGACAAAATACCGTAAACTGGATGGTTTATAAATAAATTTCTTTCTCACAGTTCTGGAGGTTGGGAAGTCCAAGATCAAGATGCTGGGAAATTTGGAGTCTGGCGAGAGCTCACTTTCTGGTTTACAGAGGGCCATCTTTCTTCTGTGTCTTCACTTGGCAGAAGGGTGGAGAATCTCTCTGGGATTTCTTTCATAAAGGCACTAATTCCATTCAAGAGGATTCTGTCTTCATGGCCTAATCACCCCCAAAGTCCCTACCTCCTAATACCATTACTTTGGGAGTTAGGATTTAACATATGAATTTTGGGGAGATACAAACATTCAGTCCATTGCACTCCCGAATATGTTTTCATATGACAATAAATCAAGTCCAATCAGGGAAGCCTATGGAATTTTAAGAAATCTGCTTTCTTAGGTTATCAAGAAATAAATCATAATTCAATTATTAAAATTACTTTAGAGTAGATATATCGTCATTATTTGGTACTTATTTTCAGATGGAAGATTCTGGTGTTTTCTCTCTGGTACTGGAGGGTTTATCCTGGTGAGCAGATGTTAGCCCTACACTGATCTATTTTGGAGGTCAGATGTTAAGGAATAGATATATTAATATGTTAATAAAACTGTCAGGTCAGAATTTGGTTTTCAAGTCAGATGTAGCAACATAGAGGTTAGTACAGTGTCTAGAGAAAGACAGAGAGAAATAGATTAATTGTGATGTAGCTAATCCTAGCACTCTGGGAGGCCGAGGCAGGAGGATTGCTCGAGGTCAGGAGTTTGAAACCAGCCTGAGCAAGAGGGAGACCCCCGACTCTACTATAAATAGAAAGAAATTAATTGGCCAACTAATATATATATAGAAAACATTAGCTGGGCATGGTGGCACATGCCTGTAGTCCCAGCTACTTGGGAGGCTGAGGCAGGAGGATCGCTTGAGCCCAGGAGTTTGAGATTGCTGTGAGCTAGGCTGACGCCACGGCACTCACTGTAGCTTGGGCAACAAAGTAAGACTCTGTCTCAAAAAAAAAAAAAAAAAATATATATATATATATATATACGTATATATATATATATATATATATATATATATAGCTGTGATGAAGTCCTGTAAGGAAGAGGACTTGGGATCAATTAGAATGAGATAAAGACACAAAGAAGGCAGAATACCCACAAAGGACAGAAATGACAACACACAGGTGCTCCTTCTTACCTGTGGCTAGTAGATTACCCTTGAATAATCTGCTGACTTTACCCTCTCTTTACAGGGCTTTCAGATAAACATGTCTGCTTCAAAAACTCTGAAGACATTTTTTTTAAATTTATAGATTGGTTTATGGACTTTATTGATTGAGTTTGCTCATCTGAAATATGGAATTATGTGATGTATTTAGGGTTCTTCATATGATCACTTTACATAAGTTTTCATGAGCCTTTGAAGTGACAAAAAGGAGGAGTTGGGATCAGAAGACACTCAGATAAATTTTAGAATATTCAATAAATTCATATAGTACTAGCAGACTTTTCATTATAAGTACCTGACAAAGCAGGTATACAGAGCAATCAGCTTGAGCTAGAAGAGTAAATGAATTTCTGTTTTCCCTCTCTCTCTCTCTACACACACAAACACACACACACGTACACACATGAAATATATATGGCATAGTCGTTCCCAGTAGCTGCCCCTTTCACACACAGAAGAGACTGGTGGCATGTGCTCTCTGCGAAAATCACCATGAATAAGAATCAGCATGCCACCCAACTGTGTGAGATACTGAGAGAAAGAAGGTACTTTGGGAGGTGCCACCAGGAACCGATATTTTGACATAATGCTCTCCCATCTAAAATACTGCTACAGCTTCATGTCATTTATAGTGTTTACACACTAAATGCCCATTGTGCTGGTTTTCTTTTAGCCAGTAGAATGTCCTAAACTGCTTTCCTCACATGCCAGGGCCTGGTTTATGTTGTCGCTTTACCTTTGAATGTTCTTCCTCCATCTTTACTCGCTCCTACCACCTTCAACATTGCTATTTTCCCTCATCTGTCAATGTCAACTGAAATCATATTTTTCTCAGAAAGCACTCCATACCAGACCCACATGGCTCAAAGGAGCCACAAGATAAGGCTCCTTTGACATACAGTCTCATGGATCCTGTACATTTTCATAAGATTTAAAATAATTATAAATTAAGACACATTTGTCTCCTTATCTGTCTAATGTCAGTTTCTCTCACCGTATTTTAGGTTCTCTTCATGCATCAACCATTCTACCATGCTCAGCATTGTATTCCCTTGGTCTGGCTTAGTGCCTCGCAAAAGCTTGCTATCATATGCCTATAAGAGGCAAATAAAAGAATAAATAAATAAACTCACACTGAGAAAAGGACCATTGGTTTAGTGTTAGACTGATAAGCTTATATATGATTCAACCATGATGTACAGATGACAGGTTAAAGTTATTATTTTCCTTTCTCTTTGGAGAAATTCCTTTAACCATTTCTTAAGAGTAGGTTAACTTGTGACAGATTCTTTTAATTTTCCCTCATCTCAGAGTATTCTGAGATTACTAAAGAATTAGAAATTACTAATTAGTAATTACTAAAGAATTCTGAGATTACTAAAGAATTCCTAAAGAATTTTTTTTGTATATACAATTAAGGATTAACAGATTTTTTTCTTTAAGCACTTGAAGAATGAAACACTTCTTATTCCATAGTTTCAGATGAGAAATCTGGTGTCATTCAAACTGCTGTAGTCATATAGGTGATGTGCAATTTCTCTTTAGCTACATTGAAGATTTTTCTTTGCCTTTAGTTTTGACAAGTTTGCTTATGATGTGACAATGCAAATTTCTTTGGCTTTATTCTGTTTAGGTTTTGATCAACATCTTGAATCTGAAGGTTTAAGCATTTACTAAGTTTACTAAGTTTAGGAAATTTTCAGACGTTATTTCTTTGAATAAGTTTTTTCACTCTATGCTTTTTAATCTTCTATTTCTGAAACTTTAATAATAAGAATATTAGATCTTTTGATTTCAGCCCGAAGGTCTCCAAAGCTCTGTTAACTTTTTTAAAATTTGTTTTTCGGTTTAGATAATTCCTATCTCTCTATTATCAAGATCATGATTCATTCCTCTGTCATCTCTTACCTAGTATTAAGCCATAACCCTTTACCGAGAATCATTTTTATCGTTGTTTTCTTTCCATCATTCAAAGTCTATGTTTGCTTTTGAATTGTGTTCAGGTTTTTGGCTTACAAGAAGGAGGAGTAGGGAAGAAATAGCCTATTTCATTTCAGTGCAAACCAAAGTTCCCAAAAGTTATTTTTTAAAATATATTCTTTTATTCTTATATTGTTAGATTTTCCCATTAGGAAATTTGGTAAAGTTTTCTATGATTAAGAACCATAGAATGTGTTTTTATTATGACCCAGCCTCAGATTCCTGGTCATGAAGGCATAGGGAAAGAGATTGATTTATAAGAATAAAAAAAAGAGTTCAAAACTTGTTGGCCGGGCGCGGTGGCTCACGCCTGTAATCCTAGCACTCTGGGAGGCCGAGACGGGCGGATTGCTCAAGGTCAGGAGTTCAAAACCAGCCTGAGCGAGACCCCATCTCTACTATAAAAATAGAAAGAAATTAATTGGCCAACTAATATATATATATATATAAATTAGCCAGGCATGGTGGCGCATGCCTGTAGTCCCAGCTACTTGGGAGGCTGAGGCAGAAGGATTGCTCAAGCCCAAGAGTTTGAGGTTGCTGTGAGCTAGGCTGACGCCACGGCACTCACTCTAGCCTGGGCAACAAAGCGAGACTCTGTCTCAAAAAAAAAAAAAAAAAAAAAAAAAAACTTGCTTAATTTCTGACTTGCTTACTTTCCTATACATTACATAATATACTTTAGTAATTGCCTGTATTTTACTCAATGCATATGCAGTTATACTTTATGCAATTACGTGCCAAACACTGTGTTATTTCAAAGCCTAACAGAAATAAGAAAACAAAAAAATGGAAATGTAAAAGTAAATGAAATGAGATTAACCAATAAAACTATATATCAAATGAAATTATACATCATATTAATAACTAGGAAAAACAGGTTGCTAAGTAGTTGAGACAAAATTCCAAAATTGCTCAGCTCTTAGGTGAAATATACTAGAAAACAACTTAATTTAACAGTCTTATATTTTCCAAGTTGTTTCTATTATAATAATTAAAGTATTCTCTGTCGGTTAAGACAGTACTGAAAGCAAAGTTGCCATCAGGCTGGATGGAGGGATATAACCCTATACTATGCCTTTGTCAACTCGTTAGCTTTAGAAAATTGCAACTTCTGCACTCTCTGTAACAAGTCTTTCCTCCTATCAATTATCTATCAAAAGGCATCCCTTATTAGCAAAAAGATTTCCACATTCCCAGGAAAATATTTTTTTTTTTTTGTCTCTGATCCTGTCTCTTGTCTATCTATCTACACATTCATTTCCCAGTACAAGTAGATTTCTTTCATAATATGAACGTATTTACCCATGAATCAGGCTGGGCCCAAGACTTTTATTGTGGACTTTAAAGAAAGGCTGACACTCTTAGACCCAAAAGGTCTGTACCAAGCCACTTGACAATTCCAGTAGACTCCCACTGTAATCTGGTTTTTACAATACCCTCTGGATAGAATTGGAACACTTGAGTCAGTAGGTGAAGGTGACTATGGTTGAGCAGCCCAAAGGAAATGCATGATAACACTATATCCATAATTTATATCTACTAAGAATAGCCATATGGTAACACTACATATACACACACACGTGTGTGTATATATACCCTTACATATATTTATTTACATATGAAGCCATATAGAGAGCTATATCTATATCTTATCTACATTTATATCTATATTCATGTATCTCCACATCTCCATATATGCAATGCATACATAGCAGCATTCTAATTATTTTATATATTCATATAGGATGACCCAATACCTATCACCATAAAGGACTTATATCTATAAGAAATTTTTGTCTTCTAAAAGTAAAGGATTTATGTTCTTGCAAACTTAAATTAGCAAACCATTAGTTGTTATTGAAAATTGGAATAAATTTGAGATTCTTCTTCTTTTTTTTTTTTTTTTTTTTGTTGATAGAGACAAGGTCTTGCTATTTTGCTCTGGCTGGTCGCAAACTCCTGGCCTCAAGTGATCCTACTCCTTGGTCTTTAAAGTGCTAGGATTATAGAAAGGCCTGAGCCACCACCCTGACAAATTGAGATTTTATTTAGCAAATTAACTGTTTATTAGAAAAAGGATTGTATTTTGCTTAATGAAAATAAGTGTGTGCCAGGAATCAGCTAAGTGAGTATTAATTCTTTAGTTACCACTCCTTAGTTGAATGACTCTAGGCAAGTAAGAAAATCTCCTTAAATGTAACATTTCTCATTTGGAAATATTTTTTGTAGTTATGCTGTGGAATAAATTATCTCTGCTATCCTTTCTAACCTAAAAATTTTAAAAACATAACTTTAAAATTTGCACACTAACCCTTTATAGATACCAGAAATGAAATATTTCTCAAATCGGTTAAAAACAAACAAAAGTAAATATTTAGAAATAGAAACAATGATTGTTTAGCACTATCTCATCTAGTGAATTTTGCTTTTCTTGGTGACACTATCATTTATAATAAAATTACTTCCTAGGTCTTAGCCTTCTATGGTGGCTGCAGCTGTGCCTTCTCTGAGCCCTCTCTGCTGGGGCGTGTGGCCTGCTGTTTTGCTTTAGGAGGCCTCAGATAGGCTCTTGCTAATACTTAAGACCTAGCTCTCAAACTTGAGCCTTATCTCTCTAATGAACGCCTGTTCACCATCAGAGCTAAGTGCCCAGGGAGAACCAAACCTCTTGATCCTTGCTTTATGAACATCTACTTACCGGATCCCAGGGTCAGAAGCTCTGTGATGTAGTCACTCTGGTATTGTACTCTCTCCAGGAATCTAGGGTTCAAACAGCCCCTGCAGCCACTAACTGCTATGGTGATGGATGGCCTCAAGCTGGCTTGGCTGTTCCAGACCTCAGGTATAGGAATTCCTGTAAGTCTGGACTTGCTACTTTGCTAGTCTGTGCCCAGTGTCCCTTCTGCTTTCTGTAGGCAGCCTACCTTTGATTAGGTTCTTCCCCAACACCTCGTCTCACACCTCATCTAGGCCTCTTGATACTCATCCAGGCGAGGCCCAAGGAGAATTAGTTTATTTCTAGTTCCCTGCTACAGCACCCATTCCAGTCTCATTCCTTCTTTCAGTATGAACAGAAAATGTGCAATGTTGTGGCATTTTTCTCCCGATCAGGACCGGCATTTGCCTCCATTAGTAAGATAATCAGATGCTGCCTATTGTCCCCAGAAAAGAATCTGAAAGTACAGCTTATCCTAAAAGCCTTTTTAAGCCTTATATGAGAACAGGATTTTTAAAGAAATTCAAGGAAATGGCTGGATAATAGCCCTGCAGAAAGAGAGATAGATAAATGTAATAGATTGATTAAGATAGGAGAGAAAACAGGTATAGTAGCTGCACCTGTGGTCCCAGCTACTCCAGACTGAGGCAGGAGCATCATTTTAGCCCAGGAGTTTGAGGCCAGCCTAGGCAACATAGCCAGACACTGACTCAAAAATAAAAAAAAATAAAAATAAATAAAAAAAATAAAAACAGGAGAGAGGAAAAAAAGAGACAGAAATGAAAGAAAATTATTAGTTCTCTGCTCTAAATGTGCTAGTTTTAGCATATCCTGCTCTGAATTTGACCACTAATGGAATCAGCATTAAAAAAGATTTATTCTTCAAATTTGAAAAAAATTTACATTTAAATATTGTATTTGTGTTTTGTTTGCATTTGTTTTTAATGCAAAACTACCAACGTATTCATTGCATGCAGTGCAAAACTACTATAATATCCATAACTGACCAAGTTGTATATAAAACTAAGTACTTAGTGTTAAGCTTCAGGACCTAACAGTTATATCTGGCCTAGGAAAATTTTTGCCTGTTCTCACAAACATAAAACAAAGCTGAGGTGACCTGTTAAGATATAATTCAGAGGAGAATAAAGCAAGAGGCAGTCCTGAGAGTCCTTGACAAAAGACCTGGGGAATTAGCCATTCATCTTGAAGTCATTTACTGAAGACTAACAGTGATGCAAGACACCTAAGAGTTACCTAGCATTAGACACTCCATGACCAGTGAATAAACCTCAAATACCATCAAATAGAATTTAAATGCTGACATGTGGATGTTGGTATACGAGAGCAGTCAGATTCAGAGAGATCGCAAAACAAGTACATCCATGGAATAAGACTGACTCAGTCTTGACTAATATGCTCTGGGTAATGTTTGTTAATGTCTTATTGAATGTTTTTGTACATTGGGATTCATGGGTTAGATTGGTCTGGACTCTCTTTTTTTTTCAGTGGGGGTGGGCATTGCAATGGAGTGTATCTTTTATCATTGTTTGGGGTTGTTATTGTGCCCCTTCATAAATAAATCTAAAGCTCTCTTCTTCTTTCCGTGCTTCAGAGGATTTAAAATAGCTCTGAAATTAATTATTTCTTAATGAATTTCTTTGGGAAACAGTGTATATTTTTGGCAAGTTTCTTTTTAAAAAATCTGTGTCCTTAATGGCATTAATCTATGCAGATTATCTATCTGTTCTGTTGTTGGTTGAGGCAGTTTATATTTTCCTATATATTTCATCCAGATTTCAAATGTATTGGTTTAGACTGGAAAAAAATTAGCCTAATATGACTTAGTTAAAATTCTCTATATCTATGATTTCTTTTTTTAATCAGTGTGTATGGCATGCATTTGTATGCTATAGATTTTCCCTTAATTAGTTTAGAAAATGATGTATATATTTTATTGTTTTGGGATTCCCCCAAAGAGATCACTAATAAATTTATTAAGTCTATCAATTTACTTATTCTAATTTATATGTCTCTGCATATATTATTTTTCAGTTTTTCCTATAGTAATTTTATAATTTCTAATTTACAGGGCTGGATGATTATTTCACTTATTTTCATTCTTTTCTTTCCTTTAATATGTGTATCTTAGGCCATGAGTTTTCTTTTGAAAATGCTTTTGCTTTATTTCATAAATTCAGAGAGGGTAATTGCAATTATTTTCCATTTATTATTTATACACATACATACTAGTTATATATAATATATGGATATGTGATATATCATATATTTTATAATAGACATAACCTCGAAATGGATGAAAGATATTAAACATCTCACCAAAGAAGATATACGAGTGATTAATAAGTACATAATAAGAAAGTTATTAAGAAATATAATATATATATTATATGTATTTCTAATATATATTAGAAAACTAAAACAAGACATCATTTTACACCCACTAGATAAGCCATATGAAATAAGACATGATAACAAATATCGGCAACAGTGTGGAAAAATGGGACCTCCTATACTTTGCTGTGAGAATGTAAATAGTATGGCCACTTTGGAAAACGGTGTGCAGTTTCTCAAAAAGTTAAATATAAAACTACCATAGGACCCAGCACTCCTAGATATATGAAAACATATATCACCACACAGAGAATTGCACATGAATGTTCTAGAATCATTACTTCTAATAGCCAAAAAATGAAAACGAATTAAATGTCCATAAACTTGCAAATGGTTAGACAAAACACAGTGTATACATAAAATAGAATATTATTCAGCAATAAAAAAGAAGGAACTACTGGTCATATTATGTCATGGATCAACCTCAGGAATATTATTTAAGGGTAACAAGCTAAACAAAAGAGGTTCCTTAATGTATGATCCCATTTACATAAAATGTCCAACAAAGCAATTTTACAGAGAAAGAAAGTATGTAATTGGTTGCATGGGGCTGGAGCTGGGAATTTAATGATAAAACTTGAATGGATGAGGACTTGTTTCTGATGAAGGAATAAAGAAAGTGGTTTCTTGAGATGGGATTTTCTCATGGTGAAGATGATGTGAACATCACAACAAGGGATTTGGAATATTCCATAAATTTAGTTGATGAACCAGTGGCAGAATTTGAGAGGATTGCCTCCAATTTTGAAAAAAGTTTTACTGTGGATAAAATTCTATCAAACAGCATCACATGTTACAGAGCAATGAGCCCCAACCTTTTTGGCACCAAGGCCAGGTTTCATGGAAGACAATTCTTCCACAGAATTTCATGGGGCATGCTGAGTTCAGGCAGTCATGGGAGCAACAGGGCACAGGGAGCGGCTGTAAGTACAGATGAAGCTTTACTTGCTTTCCCTCTACTCATCTCTTGCTATGCAGCCCGGTTCCTAAGTTTTATGGAAGACAATTTATCCATAGAAGGCGGATGAGGGGTTTGGGGGAACCTCTATAGTTCAGTCTCTAACAGACCACAGACTGCTACCTGTCCACAGCCTGGGGTTGGGGACTGCAGTTATAGAGAAATCTTTCATGAAAGAAAGAGTCATTTGATGTGGCATACTTTGTTATTATTTTAAGCAATTGCTGCAGCCACCCCAGCCTTCAGCAAACACCACCCTGATCAGTCAGCAGCAATCAACACTGAGGCAAGAACTTCCACCAGCAAAAAGATGACGACTCTCTGAAGGTTCAGATGATTGTTAGCATCTTTTAGCAATAGAATATATTCTGATATTCACTTTATTGAAGTGATAAACTGAACACACAATATCTTCAAGGTCTGCCTGTACATATAGTTTTTAAATTTATACATTGTTACTTTTCATATTTTTCTACCAATTTTTTGTTTTCTTGAGTTAAATCCGGGAATGTAGTCTATGTTAGTTTGACTTTTTAGAACTGATGGAAGTGTTTGTGACATAAAACAGACTGATATTTTAAAAGTTCATGGCATTTAAAAAGAGTATTTTCTATTATGAGTGTACAGGATTTTAAAAATTGTAACTAGATATTAATATTGTTTATATCTTTTATGTTTTACTTTTGTCCAGTTAATATAAAATGAAAAAAAAAATTAATGTCTCCTTCTACAAATACGTCTCTATTCCTCCTTATATTTTCTGACATTTTGGCTCTGTAACTCTACTATTTCATTTGGTGCATGAAATTCTCTTTGCTCTTCATTGAAAATTGTATTATTTGTTATTTAATTCATTTAATTAGTTTTTGCCCTTAATTTGAATTTCTTTAATTATAAAATACAAATCCCACTTTTTTGATCATTTGCATATGTCTAGAATGACTATATTCATCTTTTCTATATATGGCTTTTCTGAGTTATTTTGTAATAAGTGTTTGTTTACATACAGTATATTAGATTTTGGTTTATGTTTTAATAGACTGTATTCTACTTCAAGTTTTTAAGTCCATTTACATTTATTCAAATGACAGATATGTTTGGTTAATTATGTCATTTATGTTTTCTCTTTGCTTCTTTTTGTTCTGTCACTCTATAAACAATCATTATGGTCTTTTATGTATGTTTGTGAGTGAGGTTTTCTTGCATATTTGGAATGTTTATATATTTTCTAGTTTTTAAAAATATAGCTATTAAATTTAGTAGTATACTTAATTATCTAAATCTTTAAACAAACTCTATTGACTTTGTCTTCTACTTATTTCCCAATGTTGGTTAATTTGTGTCAATCGGAAAAGACGATTATACTATGGTACAAAGGAATACAACATTTCAATGACTTATCACAACAAAAGTTTTGATATTTCTTGCTCATTCAAAGTGCCCTGCAGTCTGGGCATCTGTCCAAAGCAGCTGTCTTCATGTGGCTGCTCAGGATCCCAGGCTGCTTCAGTCTTGTGGCACTTACTTCTCAACACAATGCTTCACAGTCTATCATGCAGGAGAGGAGAGGACGAGGCTACCGCATTAGGAATTAAATGTGTCAGCCTGGAGGTGACATCAGTCATTTCTGTTGATATCCTTTGGCCATAAACAAAGTCCTGGAATAAGAGAGGCTATTTCTTGCAGGCACCAAAAAGAAGAGAGCAAGATATAAGTGCTTATAATGTCTAGTACATGATTTTAACTCTAATACTTTATTCAATGTCCACTTTTATATCTTAAAATAGATAATCTTTCTTGTATTAATTCATTTATTACTTCAATATTATATCTGATAATAAAATGATTACTGTTCATAAAACATGAGGATATTGGACATTTATATCACTTCACACCTCTGACTCTTTTCCATCTTATCTTTATGATTTTTTCTTTTCCTACATGGTCAGTGGTTAAAAAATTCCTGACTGTCTTTTGAAATGCAAGGTCTATATTTTAATCCCACAAACTCTTCATAGACATACTTAATACTTATAATTTATGGTTTGGTATTATTTTTCCTCATCCAATATATTATAAGAAGTATAACTAAAATATAATGAAACTGATAGGATTCTAAGCCTACTGGAATTAGTTAATTTTATAATCACTCTGTCTTATTTCCATAATCATACTGTAAGGTCTTCATGGTGGGAAGAGGAAATCACTTATTTTTCTATAGCATCTAGCAGACAATTGGACATAAAACTGATTTTTCAGAAAAAAACAATTTAAATTAGTAGCATGTTCAGTTCTGAATGTTCTTCCAGAAAAATTCTCTGAAGTTTTGGAGCAATGTAAAGTAAATACATAAGATAAGTGAATGAAACTATTAGCAAGATATGATATATGAAGGAGGATATGATTCTAAATTTAATTTAGATTATTTCACTATCACTATATGTAATTGGAATGTAAAATAATACATTTAATTTTAAATCAATATTTGCTAAATTATATTCTTACTCTGTTTTTTTCAAATGTATTATTCAAATTGTCAGACAGTGTAATAATTTTGTTTAAAATGTCAAACATAATTTAGGAAAGCAAAGAAAAGAGAAGTAAAGCTTATTGCATTTTCTTATATTTTTGCTTATATGTTATTTCTTCTTTCCTGATTTACCAATGTTTCTCTCTCTCTCTCTCTCTTTCTTTTTAATTGTTTCCTTTATGTCTAGAGAACTCCGTCAGCCATTCTTTCAGAGTTCCTCTGCTGGTAACAAATTCTCTTAGTTTCATTTCATTTGAGAATGTCTTGATTTTTCCATATCTGATGGATATTTTCTCTGGGTATAGGAATATGGGATGGTAGTTCTTTTCTTTAGGCTCTTAAAAACTATTGTGCCACTTCCACTAGGACTGCATAGTTTTTGATGATAAACACGTTTTTATTCAATTTATTTTTCTCTGTAGGTAAACTTTCTGGCTGTCCTTTTTGTTTCTAGTTGCTTTTATAATTTTTTTCTTTGTCTTTAGTTACCAGAAGTTTAATTATGATGTGTCTTGTTACGGATTTCTTTGGGTTTAGAGTTTATCATAATTGCAGTTTGTTAATCATTTTTAAACTGTAGGCTTATATCTCTTGTCAAATTTGAGAATTTTTAAGCCATGATTTTTTAAATACCTTTTTTCCTATGCTCTTTCTATGACTTCGATGATAGAAATGTTATCTCTTTTGTTATAGTAACTCATGGTGCTGAGAATGTTCATTTTTTCTCAAACATTTAATATTTTCTACCTGTGGTTCACATTGAGTAATTTCCATTGTTCTCTAATGCAGCTCACTGATTCTTTCCTCTGTTTCCTCCACTCTGCTGTTGAGCCCATCCACCAAGCTTTTTTATTTCATTTATTGTACTTTTCAGTTGTAAAGCTTCCATATGGTTCTTTCTTATGCCTTCTATTTCTTTGCCGGCGCTTTCCTTTTTTTAATTTGCGTAAATGAAAAAAAGAAGCATGTTCATCATTGCTTTTTGAAGCATTTTTATCCTGGTGTGTAAAAAAATCTTTCTCGAGTAATTCTTATATTTCTATTATGTCAGTGCTGGCATCTATTGGTTATCTTTTTTTATTCAGTTTGATATATTCTGGTTTTTGGTATGTTGACTGACTTTTTATTGAAACCTGGACATTTTCATAATATGTTATGAGCTTCTATATCTTATTTAAGCTTTTCGTTTTAAATGGCTTTCTCTGACTCTGCTCTTGCAGAAAAGGTTGCCGCCTCATGATTGCCAGGGGAAGGGACAAGTTCAGTTTCCCCACCTGGCCTCTGCTGACACCACAGGAGAGGACTTCAGGCATGATTAGAGATTGCCTGTCATTTCCTTCAGCTCTCTATTGATGCCACTCCATTGACTTTTGATTTTCTGCCACTTTTGTTAACATGTCAGAACTCAGTCCATTTTTTGTGCTCCTTTAAAGCCAATGCGAGTTTTATTTTCTTCCTCTTTTAGTGATTCTTAACATTTTTTATTTAGTCTGTTTTCAGCACTTCCAGTATGTTAAGTCTACATATGGTTTTCTTTACTTATCCTGTTTTAATTTATAGAGATTCTTGACTATATAGGCTGACATCTTTAACAGTGTTTATCAAATTCTAAGCCATTGGTTTTTCACAAAGTTTATGTTTTTCCTCTCTCTCTCTCTCTCCTTTTTATTAATAGAATTTGAATTACATGCACTTTTGACATATTCACTGGGTCTTTTTTATTTTGCCCATTTTCTATCAGTTTTGTCTCTAAATCTTCTGTCCAAAATTTTTTAGTGAATGTTTTCTAGTGTGATGTTTTCTAGTTTACTAATTCTTTCTTCAGCTGTGTCTATTATGTTTTCACACCCATCTGTAGATTTCCTTGTAATGCTCTTTTCTGCTGCTAAAAATTTGTTGAAACATTTTGCCCACTGATAAAATTCATCATGTTCTCTTCACTTCTGTTTTATTTTTCTATTTAAATAGCCTTTAAAATGGAAGAAAACATTTCTTCTCATTTTTTCATTATAACCTAGGCTTTAAACTGCCTAAAATTAAAACTTCGTACATCTGCACAGATTGGTCATTCAAATTTAATATACTTTGTCACCTAGTTACTATATTAATAAGTTAAGTACCAGGACTTACACATTTTCACAGGAGGAACTTTTGTAAGTATTTTATTCTTTGTGATTTTGGATATTTTTACATTTTATCTTTGGTTTATAGATCTATTTTATTTACATATCTCAATTTTTCAAAGGATAAACCCACATAATTAATCAAGCCTTTTAAGCTACCATTATAAGTTATGTATTGTATTGTGTCACCTCTGCATAATTTTTCCAACTTATTCTTCTCCAGGAAAGAATTAAATAAATGTTCCTTCATTTGGGTGCCTGTTTAGTATGTTACAATACATCTATCTTAAAGTTTATTTCATTATTCTGGAACTGTTTAATCATGCTTTTCCTACTATATTATGAGTTCTTTAGAGCATAAGCATTTCCTCTTCTGTTTATCATCTATCATAATACTTAGTACAGAGGAAGTGCTAAATAAATGTATGGCTTATGAATAAAGCAGTGTTAAGCTAATCCTTACCTTATGTTACACTCTTTTGAGATTCAAATGAATGTGACTAATCCCCCAATACATATACAGTGAGATCCTCAATGTTCTCTCCAACATATCCAATCGAGTTTTTATGAAGGTTCAGTGTTTTCTTACCTGGTAGGTTATAGTTTATCTAATAAGATGGTACATGAAGAATGCCACATGAAATGAGTGAACAAAATGCCATGAACCTTCTGAAGAAGGACACATTCTATCTTCTTGTCATAATTTATTTCTGATATATTGTAACATTGTGAGGTTTAAAGCCATATAGTAACTTAGAGGAAGGAGAAATTAGTATTACAGCTCACATTTGAGAAAAACAATTTTAAAAAACAGACTTCCCAATTTGCTTATTTGCCACTCCCATTTTCCCATTGGTCTACAATGCCCCCTTTTCCCACATACAATGTCATGGAGAAGAAAAAAAAAACTGAAATGCAAACACAGTGAAACATGAAATATATTAAAACTAAGTTCTCAACATCAAGTATTATATCCTTTCTGAAAAAGTTTAGAAACAGAGGAGAATGAAGAAAAACAGTCTGGTCTTTACGTCACCAGCACTATTAGTAGCTCCAACTTACAGAGATGACAGTTTTATTTTTGGCCTTAAGTCTTGCTGCCCTTGACTCCTAGAAGCTTTCTGCAGCTCCAAATATAGCTGCTGTCAAGAGTAATGGCCTCTTCTGGCAATGGTTCTCCTATCACCTGCACCTATCAAAAGATCCTCAGTGTTCCTTAATTTTTTGGGGCAGTACCTGGGTGTCTGATTTGCTAGAAAATTCAGGTCCATACACAAATAGCAAAATACTCATAGGAGATTTCCTGCTGCAAACTCAAACGGCAGTTTTATGCTGTTGGACACCTCTTTCAAGAAACACAGTTGTGCTACCCCTCTGTCACTTCCTAACATACTATGGGATAGAAAATATTTACCTAGTTGCTGTTGGCTTAGAGTAAGCATAGATGCTCTGTGGCTGAAACATCTGAGGAAGTGTGATCACAGTTTTATAACTGTGTGGACTTAGGCCTTACTTCTCACACCCTATGGAAAATAAGGTAATAGTATTTACTTTATAAAATTGTCATGAAAATAAAATGAAATAACCCATTAAAGTGCTGACAAAAATTTTAACCCACAGCAATCCTTCAATAAATGCTCCTTATATAAAACAAAAGAGATCAATAAAAGTTCATAACCAAATAAATGAAATTTTCTATCAACATTATTTTTAATAAGGGAAATGCATAAATAAACTGTAACATATAAGCATGATTTATCTTGGTGTATAGTCATGGTCTTAAATCTTTCAAAATATATATAGGAAATAATGAGTATATAAAGATAAGTCCACTCCTGTAATCCTAGCATTCTGGGAGGCCGAGGCAGGTGGATGGGTGGATAGTTTGAGCTCAGGAGTTGGAGATCAGCCTGAGCAAGAGTGAGACCCCATCTCTACCAAAAATAGAAAAAAATAAGCCGGGCATGGTGGCACATGCCTGTAGTCCCAGCTTCTCAGGAGGCTGAGGCAGAAGGATCTCTTAAGCCCAGGAGTTTGAGGTTGCTATGAGCGAGGCTGACGCCACGGCACTCTAGCCAGGACAACAGAGTGAGACTCTGTCTCACATAAATAAACAAATAAATAAATAAAATAAGTCAAAAATATGTAGCATTCTACAATGAATAAATGAATAAATAACTTAAAATAATTTCGGTCAGTAGATTGGTTTTATTATATATAGCCATATATGTCATCTGACAATCAAAAATTAGGAATTAAACAGTTATCTTTATATGTTTAAGAGTTGCCTTGGTCTATGTGTGCTGTTATAACAAAATAACCTGAGACTGGGTAATTTATAAAAACCAGAAATTTATTTCTCAACATTCTAGAGGCTGGAAAGTCCAAGATTAAGGCACTGGTAGATTCAGTGTTTGGTAAGGGACTGGTAGCTGCTTCCAAGATGGCGCCTTAAACTTTGTGGCTTCCAGAGGGGATGAGTGCTGTGTTCTCACGTGGTGGACGGTGACAGGGTAGAATGTATGCAAGGGCAAGATGGGCCTCTCTAGTTCCCACAGCCCTCTGATAAGGTGCCAATCCAATCCATGAGGGCGGAGTGGTCATAGCCTAAAGCGCCCAGTTTTTAATACTGCTGTATTAGGGATTAGGTTTCAAATAAAATTTTGAAGGGTACACAAACATTCCAACCACAGCCATAGTTAAATAAATAAAGTTGCCCCTTCTTCTGTAAGTGCATATGATCCAAAGGAAAAGAAGTACAGGTTTTTAAAGCATACGTAATATTTTGTGAAATTATAATAATTCCTTCTTTTTAGTCTGAGATGTTTATACAGTCCAAACTATTTTGGAATCTCAATCAGTATCCCCCAACCTCAGCCACTAGACAATGATTATTGCTTGAAGTTTTTATAAGATTACCAGTCCTTAAATGCACACAGAGTAGGAACATCTCTCACCCTTAATTCTCATTCCACTAGAAGTATCTTACTATCAATTCTTTGGTCTAAGAACAGTTGAGAATGGATTGATTCGTTTTGGTAGGAGAATCACTCCATCCTGAGTCATAGAGAGGCTAAATAATATGTCTTAAGTTTTCAAAGATAGGAAGTGACAGAGCCTATATATATATACACATACATATGAAAGATATAGTTTGGCTGAACTGTGAGCACTTGGGTTCTGTACTTTTTGCTTCTCTTAGTAGATGAAACCTAACCATGTTGCCATGAAATATTAAAGAAAAATAATTATAAACAAAAATATAGGTATAGAGGCATACATTCTTATGTAGAATAATATCTATAAGTAAACAATTATAAAAGCTTGGTTTTTCTTTTTTTTTTTTTTTAGATTTTCCTTTTAGTGGTAAATTATTCCAAGGTTTCATCATAGGACTATAATTCTACTCCATTTATAATCTGCATTTCTTATATTTATTTAAAATAAATTATTATTTATATTAAATTATCAAGTAACTTCCTGACCAATATTTGTGATTATGAACTGTTTTTTTTTTAATCTCTCTTCACTTTCACAAGATAAATTATCCATATTTTGTCACTTAAGTTTGGGATCCTGATTCAGTTCATCAGGGGAAAACTGCCAACCAACTGTGACTAAGCTGAGAAGTGTGGTCAAAATTAAAGGTGGCTTAGTATGTCACTAATTCTATTGGAACATTTTGAATTGACCTATATTGAATAACTATCGTGTGTCTATTTTTGTTTTCACAGAATTTTTCACTTGAATCTATAAATTCTTTTCCAGGAATAATGACTTCACATAATCAAAGAAGAGACTGTTATATGTTCTCATTCTTCAGGATTTTTTTTTGATATGTTCTTATTCTACTATCACATATTAGATTTGTGTGGTAGAGGTGGAGAAGCAAGAGGAAGACAGGTAATTGATCTATTAGTTGAGAAGTTGCTGTGCCATGATGAGCCAAATTAGACTACACGTTTTTCATGGATCCTAGACTTTGAGTAGAAAACAGTAACTGCATGGGATATTGAAGTTGTCTCCTTTGGAGAGAGACAAGTATATTCAATGCATGAGAAGATTACAAATGGACAAATTGGATTACAAATGGAAGATTACAAATGGATTTAAGAGAAGTAAAGTATGAACTACAAGCAGAGCCTACTAGTGTTTGCTAGTATCTATTAAATTTCTTCCATATTAATAGAATATTTAGTTGAACACATGGATCCTAAGTGAAAGATTATATTTCTCAAAACTACCCACAGCTAAATATGGTCACATGCCTACCTTCTGTTCTATGGAGTAGGAGCAGCAGTGATATGTACAATTTCTGGTCCATGAACTTAACATGTTAATAACTAATGATGTCATTCTATTTCTTCTTCCTGTAGTTGGAAATGGGATAATATGGCAGCAACTGGAATAAACACTTCATACCAGAAGATGGAAGATATTAAGAATGACTAGCAACAAGGCATTGAGCTTGGGCCACTGATGACTTCTTGGAGGAAAATCTGGATAGCAGAGGATCTTTTACATAAGAGATAAATTAGCTTCTATAAAGTTTAATCTGTTGTGAACAATGACTATTTGCGTCAATAGTAAAATCATCATCCTAACTAATATTACCATATTTTACAGATTAAATTGGCTTACATATGGCAGGTAAACAGTATCTATAATAAAGAAAAAAAGTCTTCAAATATTTGGTCAGGAAAAAGAAATGTCAGCCACAAAGGAAATATAGACTGACTTCAGAATCAGATGACTATGGAGTATCTGCTGCAACAATTTTGTTAATCAAAAGGGTAATTGAAAAAATTTACAACTAACAAAATTATTGTTTGTATATAAAGGAAACTTAAACACATTCCAGCTGAGAAGGGATCAGTAAACAAATTACCTACTTTACTCCACCAGTAATTTATGTTAAAAATTAAAGATATGCTTACTGTTACGTGTAGAATTGGGTTACCCCCAAAATTTATATGTTGAAGTTCTAACCTTCAGTACCTAATTTGAACATGACCTTATTTGGAAAAGAAGTCCGTGTAGATGTAATTTTTAAGATAAAGTCAAACTAGAATATGTTGCTCCCCTAATTCATTACCACTGGTGTCCTTATAAAAAGGGGAAATTTGGACATAGATGCACAACACAGGAAGAACTCCATGTGAGGATGAAGGAAGTCTTGACTGATGCAGCAGAAGCTAAGAAACTCCAAAGATCGCCAGCAAACCGGAAGCTAGGAGAGAGGCCTGGAACAAGTCCTCTACAGCACTAGGAAGGAACCAACCCTGCCAAAATCTTGATCTCACACTCCTAGCTTCCAGAATTATGAGACAATAAGTTTCTGCTATTTAAGACACCCAGTTTATGGCATTTTTTGTTATGGCAGCCTTACCAAAATATACTTGCTCAATTGAGAGAGCAATAAAATGAAGAACCAGTGAATGGAAAATTCTATCTTATAAAAGGACTGATCATGAATATTGAAACCAGTTAAACACAGAAATAGTCTCTAAGTGATTACTGTAAATATGATTACACAAAGGAATGCAAATGTCAAAATGTTGTCTTGAAAGAGAAGTAATAATGTAAGACAAAATACGCACACAGTCATGTGAATGATAACTCAAATACCTTTATCAACTCCAATTTCCTTTGAAATGTTTGCCTTTAACTCAGAAAAGGAATCTTCCTGCATAATTACATAAACATAGAAATGTAAATATTTCTTTTATGAAACATGAGTATATCCATACACAAAACCGAAATAGCATTTACTCAGTAATAAAGCTCATGGTTACTGGAAATGCATTTTGATTAAAAAAAATCCGAGAAATTAATAAGTTAGACATGTGACCTTTATGATCTTTGGTACTACTTCAGAACTTTAAGTGTAAAGTCTTAAAATTTAAATGTTGGGCTTTGAAATTATTTTTAAAGGGTAATGTATAACTGAATGCACAAGAATTTTATTCATACTTGCTTTATATAGCAGATTTAACATTTATTCAACAAAGCTTTGCATATAATAATGAGTATACTTGATGCTTTTAAAAGCTTACCAAATTCCACCTAAAGGAAAAAAAAAGGTGTTAGAATTCAACTACAATATTTAGCTCTTTCCATGCTGTGTATATCTTTGACTAAAATAAGCTTTATTTGAACTGAAAAAGAAAACATTTTGAGAACTTTATACAAATATTTTATTTCATGTGCGAATTTATTATTAAAAATAAATAAAAACATGGTAGCTAAATTATTTTCTCTTGCCTTTTTTTCTCATAAAGCAACTTTTTTTTTCAGGTTTTACTTCAACTTTGAGTTTCATTTCTTTGATATTCCTTCAAATGTAAGTAGATTCTCCTGGCGTTCCCCAGCGACAGAGTAACTTATTTCTGCAGTAGCAATATTTTGTTATTCTACTAAACTCAGGCAGTAACCTGAAACTACTCAACTGAGTCTGCTCTAAATATAAGTGCCGCATAACTTTCAACTTTTTATAAGCCTAAAAGGTTCAGATATTTTTTTTTTCTTTTGTAACCCCTCAGGATTTCTAAAAGCCTAAAACTTACAATCACTTTATACTTTAAACAAAAAACTTGGCAGGGTTTCCATAATGTTGGTAAAACAAAATTTTATAATGTAGTCTCTGTAAGTTTTGCTCGAGACTAGATGAGAGCATATAACAAACTTAAAAATCAGATTTTTTTTCTAATGAATCATCATTATGACTTCCAAAAGGATTATATTTACTGTGTTCATGTGAACATAATTTTCTAAGGATTTGTTGCCATACAAAGTAGTATCTATTTGGAGACTTTGATGAAACAAGCCAGTCATACCCTTGTTCCTAAGTTGATCATTTTTAATTAAGGAACATAATAGTGGGACATGTTGTAGGAATTATTAAATTTTAAGTGTAAAAACAACAGTTACTTCCTATATCAGAAGAAAGAAATACTTTTTAAATGAATTCTCCTTTCTAATTTTTTTAAAGAAACATCTTAATTTGATATTAATACACAATAAGAAAAGTTGTATTTTCCTGGGAGAATATTACTCTGTTATGTATCTCATTAATCCATTCTGTAGTTCCAGGAGGTATTTGTCCTTTGGATTGCAAGGATATTACTCTAGATCAGGGGTCCTCAAACTTTTTAAACAAGGGGCCAGTTCACTGTCGCTTAGATTGTTGGAGGGCCGTTGGAGAGTGCGGCACACATTCCACACATGCGCACTGTGGGCCTGGGACAAGTCTGCTGCTAAGCAGGACAGGCAGTGGTGGCAAAAACACCTGCCAGTCCAGATAAATGTCCTCAGCGGGCCACATGTTGCCCACGGGCTGTAGTTTGAGGACCCCTGCTCTAGATTATAATATTTTTAGTAAGCATACAATATTGACTGAGTCAATAATCAGGGTTAATATCCCCATTTTAACTGAAGAAAATTTGGAAAAAGGATACTCATATTCTGGCTATTAATTAAAATTAAATAATATTTTCCATAGTTGTTTCATATCATCCTTCTGTTTCTATTATTTTGTTTTATTTTAGCCATACTTAATTTGTTAATAATATCATTTCCATTTATTCACTAATAGCTAGATATACCTTGCCCAGTAGGAAGAACCATTTACAGCCATTCAAGGCCTTTAGAATCATTACCTATTTGATTTGGGGAAAAAGGAGAAAAAGAGTTGTCTGATTTAAAACTCATATTTCTATTCTTTTATGCTTCTAAAAGTTGTCAAAGCAAAGTTCTCAAAATATGTATGTTCACAGAGGTTTTCTTTAAAATATATTTATTTATTTTAAATACGTAAGAAAAAATGTTTATTACACAGAAACAAGAGAATCTACAAATGAAGAAAAGGAAAAGAAATCAATGAGAGTGTACATACATATTTTTTGCCTTATCTTCTGATAGAAGATAACTGCTTTATTTTTCTTGTAACAACTAAAGCGAAAGACACAAAACATTTAATGATTTGATCCTGTGGTTCATTGTACTTGTACAAAATGGAGATAATTTCACATATCATCATTAATAATCCCATTTAAGCTTTTAAAAGTCAGTTGATTTGGAATGTTTATTTTAACCGTATTTCTAATATTAAAGTAGATCTATGTTCATCTGTAAATAGACATGTATCTAATTCCTATTTATTGCCATGCACTTTTTAGATTTTTACACATGACCCTGAAAATGCATAGGCCCAGATGACTTAAAAATTAATGTAACTTCAGAAAAATCACCAATCATTTTTAAGATGAATTTTCTGTTATGTATTTCCACATTCTCAGAAACTATTTATCTGTTTTATAATCACAAATATTTTGCAGGAGACGACTGTGAATAAGAATTCATCTGTTCTTAATTTAATCCTTACCTAAAGCTACAGCACAACATTCTATTTGTACTATCAAGGCAGTTGGTTGATGTAAAAAAGGACTGATATTAATTGCAGAAGATTGTCATCAAATGGAAAGGAAAAATGAAGAGTCTTATGGAGGCTTAATCCTAATTACAGCTTAAAATTACTCTCTCCATTAGCACAATTAGCACTCCCAACTAGCAAATTTTATAGAAGGACAAGTGACCAGATAATTTCTATAGAAAATTCTTTTTTTTCTTTTATATTTCTTTTTCTTCCTGCTAGTGTAATATTGTTAACTTTTAAGGTCTAGTGTAAAACTCTATTTCAATAGCATTAAGAGCAAACGCCTACCTATTTATTAACATTTTTCATTTTTTACTATGCATATGTCCAGTGGTTGTAAAACAGCAGCTACACAAATCCACTAACACAAATAGTTTAAATATAAATGTTACATGAAAAGATGATATTAACAAATAAATAGTCACGAGATATGCACATTTTAACCATGTGAATTGGATTAACTTCAAAGGTTCAGAATGATGTTTGGTAAATAATCACTTCCAGTACATTAGTGCACTGGAACCTTCATATTTGGGGAAGAGATAACTTACCCCATTTTAGAAAGCAATTTGCTCACTGTAGAGTTGAATTACTGTACAATAGATCCAGTACTCTGTATTTATGGGGCACCTGGTTTGAGACATTTAAAGTACTTCACAAACATTATGTCAGCTATCTGAACAACTCCATAAACTGCATTAGTCTCTAGTCCATTCTGTCATCTATTCATCAATTCACTAATTTTATACTAATAACTCCCTGGGCAAACTAGGATCTGAATTTTCATAAGCCAAGTATAGAATTCAATCCTTAAATATCACATAGTATGAGCACATCTATTTGCCCTTATATCTTGAGCTTTCTACATAAAACATATTTTAAAAACATCATTATAATATTGCTCCTGGGGGCAATGGAAATTTTAAAAGCCATTTTTAATCAATAAAAAAGAGTGACAATTTTTAAATAGTTTTGTGTTTTCTAAGATCATCATGTATTAAAGATTGGGTTTTCAATTTAAAATCATTGAGATTCAATCTCTTTACTCAATAGCTTCAAGGTGTTCACTGGTAATTTCAACATCACCATTTCCAGCTGAGAATATGACTAAGCATGAATCGAAAAGAAAGATGGTGATTAGAGAAAATGATATTCAAGCACTAATCTTTTTGGCATTCTTCTACATCAGCAGTTATTTCCACAGTTGCTGGGACTCTAATACCTTTATTCATAAATAATTTTTTCAGTGGGGAGAAGTATTGCTATACCTTTTATTGAGATATAATTTATATACCATGTAACTGATTTATTTTTAATGTAAAATTCAATGAATTTTAGCTTATTTATAGAATTGTACATCACTCTAAAAAGAAACTTCAGGCCCATTTGTAGTCACTCCCCATTTCTACTCCCAGTATTAGACAATCACATATCCATTTTGTCTCTGTATATTTGCTTTTATTGGACATTTCAAATAAATGAAATCATACAATATGTGTTCTTTAATGCTTGGCTTCTTTCACCAAGCATAAAGTTTATGAGGTTCATGCATGTGGTAGCAGGTATCAGTATTTCATTTCTTTTTATTTGTTCATACAGTTTTAACACCACTTAAACACTGTTGTTTCAAGTTAAAATAGCTCTGTGTAGAGACATGTGCAATTTACCCCCCTTGGGCCATTTTTTAATCAAACCATTGACTTATAACAGATAAAATTTACATTTTTCTTAACTATTAAGCTTATAAAATAACATGATGAGGATAAAGAAAGAAAAATATAAGTCAAGAAAAATTAAAATCCACTTATGATTTTCTTCACAAAAAAAGAAAAAATATATATTGCAGCTATTGCTATTTATTTAATTTAGACCAATTGGTTTCAGTTGAAGTTTCCAGCAAGTGACCGATATGGTGGAAGGAATTAGTATGTTTTTTGTAATTGTATATTTAGTCTTTTTGGCTATCCCTTTAACCACTTGATTCGGATTAGTTTAAAATTTTGGATATATGAGGTTAGGCATTAAACTTTTTTAAAATGACAATAAAAAAGTTGTGGAGGAGAATGGCTGCTTGCTTTAAATTTCATTTTAAATAATTATTTTTATGAATATCTTTTAAGGTTAATTGTACTACAGTTAGTGTTGTCTGCAAGTAACATTGTCTATTATGGACTGGTTTAAATTTACAGCTTTAATGGCAAAGTCTAATCCTCTCCTCTTTACTGGAGACCTTAATATCATTAGGCCTTCAAATAAAAAAGGAACTGTGGGATCTGAAGGGAAATAAGGTGTCACCAGGGCTAATATTTGAAATGTTTACATATCTGGAGCAACTTTGTAGATCTCAAAAAGGATATATTTACATTATAAATATTTATATATTAGAAAATAAATTTTGTGAATAATAATACTTGAATAATATACTTTAAGGGTTATCATGACTTAAAAAGATGGTGTCCCAACCCTTGCTCTTTGGAGGGATTAGGGGAAGAGAGTGAGTTTTCTATATTAGGTCAAAAATCAGCAAATTTTAAATAGGGCATAAAACATCAAAAATGAAACTTTAATGTATTTGTAATAACTGAATTTGAAATGGATCTATGGAAAGGGGGTGAAATAGAATGTAAAAATTTCACATAATTGTGAGAACAAATGCTACTACTGGTATGGGTAGGAAAAAATGAAGACTTCAGTGAAAACTGAAGGCAATTTTTGCACAGAACAATTGTTAAGAGATAAATATGCATATTGAAATAGTTAAAAGAAGTCTAAATGAGCATGCAAAGATTTAGATTACTTCTAAGATTTTTTGTTGTTGTATGTAAATCATGTCAACAATTGATACAAATTTTGGAGAGGGTATATAGAATTTCATACCTGTAAATTTTGACTAAACCTATAAAATATGCAATAGTAAATATTTTAATATTAAAACAAATTGGGGCCAGGCGCAGTGGCCCATGCCTGTATTCCTAGCACTCTGGGAGGCTGAGGCGGGCAGATTGCTCGAGGTCAGAAGTTCGAAACCAGCCTGAGCAAGAGGGAGACCCCCATCTCTACTATAAATAGAAATAAATTAATTGGCCAACTAATATATATAGAAAAAATCAGCCGGGCATGGTGGCACATGCCCGTAGTCCCAGCTACTCGGGAAGCTGAGGCAGTAGGATTGCTTGAGCCCAGGAGTTTGAGATTGCTGTGAGCTAGGATGACGCCACAGCACTCAATCTAGCCTGGGCAACAAAGCAAGACTCTGTCTCAAAAAAAAAAAAAAAAAATTAAAAACAAAAACAGAAAACAAATTGGAAAACCATTTGCAGGTGAAAGTCCTGCATTACTTTTCCCATATAATAGCTATATATTTAATCAATTATATACACACACATATATATAAATTTTATTTATTTTATTTTATTGTGGTAAAAACACAACATGGGCTCTACAATCTTAACAATTTTAAATAATTAATATATTATTGTACGCTTTTGAAAATACATTTCAAAATATTTAACCTTGAGTATCATATATGATCCATCCAAGTGGCATTGGGCTCAAAAATTTTCAGGATAAAAAGTCCATTCCCTTTCTTAGTCGATTATATAAATCTTATAAAACTATGAGGAGCTTCAAAGGAATATCTGAAGTTATTTTGTTATAGAATTTCTATATTATTCCTAGTATAAAAAATAAATTTATACTTTTAGTGTTTGTTATAATAACAGACTTGAACTAGATTAACCATTCTGTTTTAACAAATTATTTGAACACCTACTCTGTGCCAGATACTATGTAGGGTCTATGATTATTTTGGAAAATAATCTGAAGTATCTTCCGTAGGGGAGGAAACATAGTCTAGTAGTTACTAGCAGTAGCTTGTGGAGAGAGATTTTTCTGGGTACAAATCCTAAGTCTGATACTCATAGGTTTATAACTTTCTGTTGCAACTTACTTAACAACTCTAAGCTTCAGTTTTCATAGCCATGACTTGAGAGTTTCTTCTTCTCATTATTGAATGGATTAAAAGTAACACAGGCAAAATAATTAGCACACTGCCTGACGTACACAAAGAAACACAATAGTAAGTACAAAAAACCCCCCACTTACCTGTCAATGGTGTATCTTAGTCTAACCAACTCTGACATTAATATTCATTCAAGAAGAAACAGGGATGATAACATCTGTAGTTGTCATAAAGATTAAATTGGCAACTTCTAATATAAATTCTCTTCATAATAAATGGTCCGAGTTTATTCACATGCAATAATCAGAAGATAGAGACTATACTCATCAGGAACTAAATCAGTGAAGACTTTATTAAAGCATAGTTTTTTGCACATCACTAAAAAACTTTGTCTTCAGGATATGGAGAAGAAAAGCCTCAAAAAAGTTATCTTGGGGCATTACATTTTTCAAAGTTTGAATCATTCGTAATTTATTTGTTTATTAATTCAATGCATATCTATTTAATGACTACTATGCACTAGACATTTTTTTAGACATCGGGCACATAAAGGTTAAGATGTAGAAAATAAGGGGGTGCAGGCTGTGCGTGGTGGCTCACACCTGTAATCCTAGCACTCTGGGAGGCCAAAGCAGGAGGATCGCTAGAGGGTAGGAGATCAAAACCAGACTGAGCCAGAGCGAGAGACTCCATTTCTACTAAAATAGAAAGAAATTAGCTGGACAACTAAAAGTAGAAACAAAAAATTAGCCAGGCGTGGTGGCGAGCACCTGTAGTGCCAGCTATTCTGGAGGCTGAGGCAGGAGGATCACTTGAGCCCAGGAGTTTAAGGTTGTTGAGAGCTAGGCTGATGCCACGGCACTCTAGCCTGGACAACAGAGTGAGACTCTGCCAAAAAAAAATAAAAAGAGAGAGAGAGAGAAAGGAAGGAAGGAAGGAAGGAAGGAAGGAAGGAAGGAAGGAAGGAAGGAAGGAAGGAAGGAAGGGAGGGAAAGAAAGAGAGAGAGAGAAAGAAAGGAAAGAAAGGAAAGAAAAGAAAGAAAGAAAGAAAGAAAGAAAGAAAGAAAGAAAGAAAGAAAGAAAGAAAGAAAGAAAGAAAGAAAGAAAGAAAAAGAAAATAATGGAGTGCAAAATTTTTGCAATATTAGGTCTGGCTAGGGATTACTTTGTAAAATAATTTTATTTCTCCCAGAATTAACTTTATATTTCTTCATAAGCCCTCCCCCTCTTCAATGATGTATAAATTAAATATAAGTGTGCTCCAAAATAAACAATTTCAGGTATACAATTATATATTAGACAGTATGTAAATTCATTGTTTTCCATGTATTGCAAATATTCAGTACATACACTTAAATGGTCTTGGAAAAATGAGAGAAAAATGTTTACTTCTATTTTATTATTATTGAGTCTAGTAGCTTTGTATTTATCAACACTGCATATATTTCATAAGAAATATAGTAATCAAATTTTGGGTCATACCTTTGTGTATAGTAAACATTGCTTGAATATAAACTAAGCCCATTCAGGGACTATGTCATTGAGGGATGGGTTTCTTGAAATGATAATAACAGTATCTCATTTGCACTCTGAATACAGGTAACTTATTTAAGAGGTTCTGGCCCAAAAGCTTTATAATATAACAACTTTTAGAGGAATTCAGGAAAATATGTACATAGGCACAAAAGGAAGAAAATAGAAGAAGATCATATATCCATAGCAATGTATTTGACTGCTCAGAAAGTGAAAGAGTAAATAAAAAAGAAAACCAACCATTACCATTTACTGCCTAGGAAGCAGAAAAAGAGTAGATCTGAGGAGATTGGATCACAAAGGTCATTAAGAATCACATATGCAATGCCAAGAATTTCAAACTTTATATTTGACATCTGTTGACATCCTTAAGAGTGACATGATCACATTTGAGTTTTAAAATATACACTTTATTAATTGTGGAGGTGAAGAATCTATAGATGACAATATAAAAAGAGGAGAAAATATTTACGAGACTAGAAGGTAAAGTGTTTTTATACACAAATAAAACTAGTGGTGAACTTTGACAAAAGTATTGTGCCCATTTGTCATTCTTTTTGAATTATGCAGATAAAAGGATTATGTGGAGTAAATGAAAAATGTACCCGTGGGATGTTAGTGGGGCATGGTCACATACATAGTAGTCCTTCAGTATCTGTGGGGAATTGGTCCCAGAGATACCCAAATACCCAGATGCTCAAGTCCCTTAATGGTGTGGTATTGCATATATCTTATACACATTCTTCTGTAGACTTTAAATCATCTACAGATTATTTATAATACCTCATACAATATAAATAGTTGTAATCCTGTATTGTTTAGGGAATATTGGCAAGAAAAAAACTATATATGTTCATTTTTTAAAAAATATTTTCAATCCATGGTTGATTGAATACACAGATGCAGAACTAACAAATACAGAGGGCTGAGTATATTTGGAAAATAATGAGTAAAACCACTTAAATTTTGTTTATTTTCTCAGCAGAATTTTCCTGAAGATTTTAAAGTTCATGTTCAGTATGAATCTCCAAAAGGGAACTCTAAAATAAAACACTTTCCAAATTTATTTGGCCAGTGAAGCACCCACTCCACCTTAGGAATTTTTTTTTAATTCCTTTTTAATTTTTAATTTTTTTTTTAATTTCAGCAAGTTATGGGGGTATAAATGTTGTTAAGGTTACATATATTGTAATTGCCTCCCCTTCCCCCTCAGGTCAGAGTTTCAAGTGTGTCCATCCCCCAGATGGTGCACATCTCACTCATTATGTATGTAGATACCTATCCCCTCCTCCCCCCACCCACCTGCCCCACACCCAATAAATGCTTTTTTTTTTTTAACATTTTGGTTACATTTTATACCTTTGTCTCTCTCTACGAAGGATTAGAGGTATGCCCTTCCCTATATTCACCACATCCGTAAGATGTAGGTCTACCCACCCAACCCCCGAATCCCTGGTGAACACTACCACTTTTTGAGCACCATAGTGTTAATCAGTCAGTACCAATTTGATGGCGAGTACATGTGGAGCCCATTTTTCTGATCATGTGTCACCTCAGTTTGGATAATGGGTTTAAGCTTAATCCAGGATAATATAAGTGGTGTTAGTTTGCTGCCATTTCTTAGAATTGAGTAATATTCCATTGTGAACATATACCAAATTTTAATGATCCACTCATGAATTGATGGGCACTCGGGTTGTTTCCACGTCCTATTTCATCATATTATGGGGGGAAAAATGTTTAGGTTGCATATATTGACTTTGCCCCGCCCAAGTCAGAGAAGGAATCTTGAGATAATTCTATTACCTATAAGACAATTTGGAAAATCTGGCGTGTTCTACTTAGTCAACCACATGGAAGGCAGTATGGAAGGCAGATACAACCACCATGATATAAGTCTACACAAATCAGTTAAGTGGACCTTGAAATAGAAGCTATCTCAAGAGTGAATTTATAAATTTATTTTCAATTAGATCTAGGGTTTCTTTCTCTAAATATTATTATAGGTTAAAATATCCCTCAGGTTTCAGTTAAGGCACTAGAATACCTCACAGTTTCAACAAAGGAGAAGGTATTATAAAACATAACCAACTTGCAATGTACACAATGCAATATTATCATAATGGAATAATTATCTCCTAGACCAATACAACAACTTGTATCCTTATTATTCTGAAAATTTTTGAGCCCAATGCCACTTGGATGGATCATATATGATACTAAAGGTTAAATAATTTGAAATGTATTTTCAAAAGCGTACAATAATATATTAATTACTTAAAATTGTTAAGATTGTAGAGCCCATGTTGTGTTTTCACCACAATAAAATAAAATAAATAAAATTTATATACATGTATGTGTGTATATATAATTGATTAAATATATAGCTATTATATGGGAAAAGTAATGCAGGACTTTCTCACCTGCAAATGGTTTTCCAATTTGTTTTAATGTTAAAATATTTACTATTACATATTTTACAGGTTTAGTCAAAATTTACAGGTATGAAATTCTATACACTCTCTCCAAAATTTGCAACAACAATTTGTCAGTGCCACTCTAGCAACTTTTTGGGTACAGGGCATAGTGATCTGTATGGCTTGCAAATTAATCAAGTGGGTACAATATTCTTATGCCCTCCCTTAAAAAACAAAAACCTTTAGAAACTATATTAATTTTAATATGTACATCTGCAGAGTCTAGGTATCCACTAAATAACTCATGGAATTCCCCATGAAAATGATTTCTTGGCCGGGCACGGTGGCTCAAGCCTGTAATCCTAGCTCTCTGGGAGGCCGAGGTGGGCGGATCGTTTGAGCTCAGGAGTTCGAGACCAGCCTGAGCAAGAGCGAGACCCCATCTCTACTATAAATAGAAAGAAATTAATTGGCCAACTAATATATATATAGAAAAAATTAGCCGGGCATGGTGGCGCATGCCTGTAGTCCCAGCTACTTGGGAGGCTGAGGTAGCAGGATTGCTTGAGCCCAGGAGTTTGAGGTTGCTGTGAGCTAGGCTGACGCCATGGCACTCACTCTAGCCTGGGCAATAAAGTGAAACTCTGTCTGAAAAAAAAAAAATGATTTCTTTATATATGCCTACAATTGCAAATTAATTATCTTTCCATTTTAAACATAGTTATCTCTTGAGTTTGGTGAATGTTAACTGATTTCCAGAGCATAATCACTTCAAGGTGATGTGCTGAAATCAAGATCCTGAATTAATGTACGAAGGGCCTTGCCTTGCCAATCCAAATCAAATAACCAAATATTTCTAAAACATATATTTCAGCATAAATCATGAAACACCCAACTTATCATTTTTGTAGTCTGCTTTATATTTGTTCCATTAATCCTAAATTTAAACCTATAGCAATTTTTTTTTGTAGAAATAAATTGGCAATATCCATTAAAAAAAAAAACAACAGCCCTCAAAACATTGGCTATCAGACAGAAAAGGACAATAATCCCTGAGAGATGGGAAACAAACAAAGTAGACCACAAAATTGCACTAGATTGCTGCCTACTAAAGTTTCTATTCTGGAAAGCAAGAAGGAGAAACCTAGGTAGAGTACAGTCAGTAGTCACCCTGAGTTGAGGAAACAAAACTGAGAATCTGAGAAACCAAGACTAAATTAGGATTGGCAGCTTGGAGTACCAAAGAGAGAGTTACACAAAGAGATTACCCCAGAGAGCTTCAGAAAGTCTCACAGGAATATGCAGTTGACTTCTAATATGTGTAGGCATGTGAGAATGCTACTGGGAGCTGAGGAAAGGACTACCTGAAGGGATTGGGAGAAAGTAACGCCTAAGGCTCACATTAGGCCAGGAATAGAGTCTGCTTCCAAAACCAAAGTGGTGAACCTCATCATTCACAGAACATTTGTTAGAGTACTGAAGTGGATCTTGCCTTAATGGTAAGGAAAAAATATATATAGAAAACAGCAAGATGGCAGATTTAAATACAAACACATTAATAATCATATTAAAAATAAATGGTCCAAAAACCCTATAAATGGCTGAGATTGAGAGTTTGTATAAAAAAGAATGACCCTATATACAGCTGCTGATGGTAACAAAAACAGCAACAGCAAAAACAAAAGATAAGCCAAATTTGTGTAAAAGATATTTTTGTTCTGTCCAGATAGACTAGGTTATTCTACTGTAAAACACTACCCAACGTATCAGTGGTGAACAACACAGAGGTTTATTTTTATTCACAGGACATATCCACTTTGAGACAGCTGTGGCTCCACTTCATACCATCTTCACTCTGGATTCAAATTGATGCCTCAGAGGGAAAGAGAGATGGGAAACATGTACTGTCTCTTACAGCCCCACGCAGGAGTAACGCATGTCACTTCTGTTCATATTTTATTGGCCAAAAGCAAATTGATTTTGCAAAACAACTAAGTTTGTCTTGTAGCCATGTGGGAACACTCCGTCTTGGTCTTCACCATCTGGGGGACACAATTGTCCCATTGCATTCAGTGGCCAGAACAAAAATTACTGGGAATCCGAGATATTTTTGTTCCAAACATGGCAAGCTCTTGGGAGTGTTTGTCATAAGAAGTCTTATACATAAGGGGCTTTTGTCATTTCAACCTTTGTCATCTGTCTTAGCCTATTTCTGGGAGGATGATGAGATCTTTGGGATTGCTTATTCTCTGAAGAGACTATTGAATTAAGCCACTTGGAAATAAGTACTTCACTGAAAATTAATGATCAAAAGATGGACCTTTTAAACTAGAAAGACTGCTAATTTTTTAAAAAATGAACTTTAGATATCTCTTATTCTGAAACATTGTCTTATTTGTATTTGTAGAGGAATTGGATTAAAGGAAGGACACCACGTAATTTAGCAATATTCAGGTTTATGCGATTTTTTTAGAGATAATGCTAAAATGTCGAATTGCCAAAGTGAGAAATTAGAATGTTGAATTGATCTGAAGTTTAATGGTTTTAGGCAGAGTAGTTTCAGAACTATAACAGGTTTTAAATGCTCAAGTTTGAGTAACAGACTGGTTGTAATGAGTTCTGAATAGGGTAGAAAATGAAGGAGTATGATCAACCTTAAAGTTTAAAAACTGACCTTTAAAAAATAACACTATAACCACAGCTGAAACTGAAACTAGAGACTGAATTGAACCTCGTGCTATACAATTGGTCTTCTGTATTGATGAGTTCCGCATCTGCAATTCAACCAAAACCCCCCCCAAAACCAATAAAACAATAAAAATAACAATATAACAATAGTAAAATAACACAAATAAAAAGATAATGTAGTACATAACAACAATCTACATAATAATCCAGAGATGATTTAAAGTGTGTAGGAGGATGAACATAGGTTATATGCAAATACTATGCCATTATATATATAAAAGGGACTTGAGCATTCATGGTTTTGGGTTTCTACAGGAGTCCTAGAACCACTCTTTTCATATACCAGTAGACAACTTGATATTGTATAGATGTAATATTATTTCAAAGAAAATAATTCATTATCCCTAGTAAAAAATAACTTGAGGGGATTTTGAATAAAGAAAATAAAGATCTCCCAATTGTGGGGCTGAGGAATGTTGATAAAGAAATGAAAAATAATGTATAGATAAATATCAATTATTATAAAAACATATAATAAGTTATAGCATGCTATATTTTGATGATAAGAATGCACCTATTTTTTAAGCACCATAAAATAGTAGCAAAAATTAAATATTTAGTATATAACAAAAAGAAATGGTGCAGACCTCATTCTATGACCACAATTCAATAAAAGTAAGGATAAATGAAAACAGTCTAAATTCTAAAAAAACTAAAAAATAAACTTTCTTCCAAACAACTTGAAACAAAATAGGAAATTAAAATCGCCGTTGTGGAACATTAGCAAAATAGAAAATAATGAGGGCACAATAAAGATGTGGTCTCTGTCCATGTTATACCCAGCCTTTAAATACTATATATATATATATATATATATATATATATATATATATATATAGCATTCAACTCAAGAAATCAGCAAAATAACCGAGAGGGGGGATGAGAGAGAGAGAGAAAAGGAAGAAAATAATTATAAAACATAGAAACAATAGATTTGGTAAATAAATATCGTATCTGGTTCTTGAGGAAGATTTAGTAAAACATATATAGTGCTAACCATTGTAAAAACAAAGTAGAAAAGAATTTTAAAATTAAAAAATATTTAAAAACTACCACTTAAGAAAGGACATCAGTGAAAAAAGATCTTAAATGAATTAAAAGAGAATTCATTGTATAATGTTATGCTAACAAATACAAAAGGGAAAATAAAGTGGAAGATTTCATTAGTTACTCAAAAAGACTACAGAAAGAGTTGAAAAATTATCTGAAAATCATAGAAGAAATAAAAGGCATATTAAAAAACTATCATTCAATATTGCCTCCTAACAACACCATTTATTTATGATTTCCATCAGCTGATGAAAATTAAATAAATGGACAAAATAAGATGTAAATATTAGAAACAAATAGTAATGTATATGACTTGCATGAAAAAATTATTAAGATCTAGTGACAATTTAAACTAATGGAAAGACATAAAGTCTATGGCCTTTACCACTGTTTACTGGTACTGTTAAATTTTTCTTTATAGAATTACAAGAAATACAGACATATCAAGGTAATTAGCTCATCTTTTTTTTCTTTCATTGTTATTTTAATTCTATGTGTATTGCTTTTTGAACTCAGGAAACTTAAAATTTTTATTTGGTCCAATTTGTTTATCTTTTATTTACCTATTTACATCATTAAAATGCTTAGAAAGACCTCTTTCAGAGAAATGATCTTATTTATTTCTCTAGATCTTTCTTTAGTGCTTGTTTTAAATATTTAACTCTCTTTTCCCTAAAAAGGTTTTGCTTTATGGTGTAAGTTGGAAATCTTCCTTGATTTTTATTATTTAAATTTCCAAATGACTAATTCTCCTGTCATCTATTACTGCAAAATATGTTATCTCTATTGGTTTGTTACATTTTCCTTTATATTTAGTTGATGTGTGAGATCTGCTTCAGGGGTATCACTGTTATTTAATTAGCATTATTTAACAAATTATTTGTTAAATAGTTTTGCGCACAAATTTGACCATATAAAAATTGAAAACTTTATGATTCCTCAAAACACTATAAATAGAATTTAAAGGTAAATGAATATAAAAATAGAAAATAACAGATGGGCTACTAGTCTATATGCATGGATTTATAATTGAGTAAGAAAATAATAGTAATAATGCGAGTTTTTAAAAATGGTGGGAACATAAACATAATTGTTTTTAGAAAAAATATATTTAGAAAAAGCCACTTATCTCCTTTATAAATGCTTTTCTTATCATTCTGTAGTCATATATTTTTATTAATTTATATTCCTAGACTTGTTAAGTTTTTTGATGTTTATAAAGCTCCCTACATTTGGGTATGTGACAGCTTTGAGGGCTAACTTATTCTAACTTATTCATTCTTAATTATGTCCTCTGATATTAAGAGTTAGAAAATGCCAATTCACAATTTTAGGTCACAACAGAAAGCAGCAGCAATACACCACAGACAACTCTGCTCAGGAGCTAAAGACACTGAGAAGGAAAACTGATCCAGAAATCAGGGAGAAATATGTAACTGATAACAATGTACCCTGAATTCATGACTTTGAAATATTAAAGGGAATTTTTTAAATTATACACTAATATATTGATGAGTAGAATTCTGAATTAGCTCCCACCTCCTGATATCCACACTTTTGCGTAATGTCTTCCTTTTGAGTCTGGGTGAATCCTGTGACCTACTTCTTACTAACAGAATTTGAAAAAGATGACAGAATATCACTTTTGTGATTATGCTATGTTACACTGCAAAGGTGAAGGGACCTTGCAGATATAATTAAGGTCCTTAATAAGTATACTTTTGATTAATTAAAAGAGAGATTCTCCTGATCCCCTTGAAGCAGGAAGTTCTCCTGTTATGAGATGACCAATGAAGGGGACCACATGCCAAGGACCTGGTAGTGATCTCTAGGAGCTGAGAGAAGTCCCTTGGTGACAGCTAGCAAGAAAACTGAGACCTCAATTATCCAGCTGCAAGGAAACGAATGCTGCCAATAACCTGAGCAAGTTTAAAAATCAGATTCTTCCCCAGCCAAGCTTCTAGATAGAAACACAGCCTGGCTGAGACCTTGATTGCAATCTGATGAGACCCTAGGTAGAGAACTCGGCCAAGCTTTGCCTAGACTCCTGACTTACAGAAAGTGTGAGATAATGAATTGATGTTTTTTTTTAAGGGACCAAATGTGTTGCATTAATAATTTGCTGTACAGCAATAGGTAACTAATACATACATCATTGAGTATTTTTCCTCCAGAGAGTCTGGAAGTAGAATCAATATATTGGAAGAGTTAAGTTGTCATTGATAAAGCTATTTGCTTGTCTTAGTAAATGCTGATATGTAATAGTCAGCGTTAAAAACATATTATTGACTCTCAAATGATAGATTCAGGCATTTTAAGATGCTGTATTTATTAGAGTTGTGTCACTTGGATGTAATATTATAGAAATGGAATTTCTTGATCAGTGTCATGAAGAAATGTTTATATTTTAACCATTTTGTAAACTAGCATGATGATTTCTCACATATTGAGAATGGAAAAACAAAACCTTGAACTCAATGGAAGGTGAGAAATGTACTTGTACTATCTATGGCTAAAACTTAGATAATTTCTTAAACACTATATTTATGGATTTTTTTAACACTAAAATCAACCTAAAAAGCTCTAGTAATATCTTCCAAGTGTTCTATTAATATAAGAAAGGCAATTTGGAAACTTCATTTGGGAGCAGATTCTTTGTCAGTGATTGCTGCTCTATTAGAACTGATTCTGGGTATCTTTCTCAGTCAACATCATGTCTCCAGAAATAAAATCTAAGTATTGATAATTAACCTCACCTCCACCATAATGAAATAACAACAAAACCCCTCTTATATCATAACTTTTCAGTTATAAAAGAACAAACTGTCATTTTCCCATATTTTTCTCCCATATATTTTTGCAAATCACTAGGAGGTTCATATTATGTGCATCAGTGGAGTCATCTGACTGTAAATATAAACATATACCAGCTCATCCACTTGAGACTTAGTTCTCTTCTGCCATATACACCACTGGGATTATTCTCTGTACAATGGTGTTAAATGATGAAGGTATTTTGCCAATAACCAATGCACTCTGTTCTCTGAGCATGTTTGTCATTCACTTTGCACCAGCTTTATGAGCTTCTCAGAAAAAGTATATCTGTCTTCGCTACAAAAATTACAACTTTGAATGTTACTGCTATAGTTTTGGTCTCTTTTTTGTCTTTTTGGACAATATTTACTAAACATATGAAAGAATTATTTTGCAATTATTCTGGTGCATCTCAATCAGATTACCATAAAGAATACTTTGAAAACAAAGATGCAACTAACTAAAATGTTTTTTGACCAAATCACACTGGACATTGGAATGAAATAGATTATTAGTTTAATAAAATACAGTATTTTTGTTTTGCTAATTTTTAGTTCCCATTTGCACTTTGCTTCTCTTTCTGATACTTGTGGAAAATAATTACATCTTATGTTCATTGTAATACCAATTATAAAGATTCACAATCCATAGTTTTACTGAATTTTTGTTCTCATTTCAGTTTACTATATTAAGTTTTAGTGTTTGCATTGGTATTTTGATTATTAATATTATAATTCAATTAATAACATTATAATCAATCCATTATTGTTAATGGGAGTTATGCCATACAGTGGAAACATAAAATACAAATTTAAGAAATGTAAACAATAGCATGTAAATGATGTGAAAATAAGTTAACTGAGTATAATTGCATCTTGATGTTTGTGCGCTAAAATAGAAAAACTGAGTGTTACAGCACAATTCAGAAGTCAGAAATGATTATTAAGGTGGCACTATTTCTAAAAACATTGCTTCTCAGGCTTCTATGTATGTTATCGATAATTTCAACAATAGTGTAAAAAAAGTATAATTGCCAATTTATAGTAGAAAGAATAGAAGCAACTAGAGATTAAATAAGTTTTTCAACATCATATCGGTGTAAGGGGCAAAGCCAGATTTGAATCCAGGCAGCTTGACTGTAGAGATGAACCCTTAACCAATACACATTTTCTCTCTCTTAGGTTTTATTGAACTGCACAGAAATGTAGCTTAGTTCTCCCTTTTACTTTTTATTAATTTCAAGCTGAATATATGGGAAAGTAATGAAACTATAGCTTCTGTGAATTTTTCAATGATTTGTTTTCGTTGATCCATTGTAAATGATGCTTATTATTTGGAGATGAAGCTAGGGTTCTCTGTTAGGGAGCAAGAGAAGGGTGGTAAAATAAAACTTCTGCCATCTTCTCCCAAGTGTTTCCTGGTGGAAATACTCCTCACTATTCCAGGTTAGAGTAACTCCTCCACCAATGTACATGAACCTGAAATGAAAAATTTGAGATAAGCATAGCATTTTTTCTTATGGGAAATAAATAGAAGCTTTGTTTTCCATTTTCGTCCTAGCTGGAAAGGACATGGGTATGATGTCCCAAGGATGGGGAGAGTTTAATATGGCCAAATCTTCTAAAAAGACTAATGATAGGCCTCCTGGTCAAAGAAAATTTGGTATTCTCTAACAGGAGAATCCTTCCCTGTGGATACATCAAGACATATCTGCTAGGCATTGCTGATGGTAAGCAAACCTGGAATCTTTGAATTCACATGAGAGGAATCCACATAGTTTCTTCGAAAATGTTATGTAAGCTATGTAACTGAGTAAAAAAAAAAAAAAAAAAAAGGAGATGTTCATTACCAAAATGGTTCTTTCCGTGTAAATCATGTAGCTGCAGGCATCATTAAAGATATCATAGGTTAATCAGGGTCAGAGTGAATCTGATACAGCTGAATAGAACCTGGTGAGAGACACTGGCAGTCTCAGACCTTTTCCTACTTTGCGTGCACCTTGTAACTTTTACCCTTGAACTTAATAGAAAACATGATGCTGGCATAAGGTCTCTGATCGTCATGACTGTGATTTGACAATAGGCCATTTTGCATCTCAGCTTACCAAGTGCAAAAATCAAAGCCATTATTTGTAGATTGGAAGTCAATTTTCCAAGTGGAATTCCTAAGTTAATAAAGTACTTTTTCTCATTAAAAATAGATCTTGCTGTAATTAAGTTTTAATCCTAAAGCTTATTTATTTTTTCTTAACTAGATTTAATTTGCCATTGAAACTTTAAGGGTTTGTTCTCAGGTGAGACAAGTGACACTATGATATTCCTACTTACGCAAAACCTTCTGGTCAACTAACATGAAACTGAATACATCCTGGGTAAAACTAATCGTAACTTATCATGAACTTACATTCTCTGCATTAAGTTTTACAACTATTTTTCACTTTTTAATAATATGAACCATCATCAGTATATTTTTTCCTTGGTTATTTTTTTCTATTTCATCAATTTTCTTTGGGTTATCCTTAGTTGTCTGTATCTGTTTACTGGCCAATAAATATCATTCTCTGCCCCTTAGAAGCAAGCCTGTAATATCACAAAGAAATCCGGAAGAGGAGGACATAATCATCATGTAATCTTCTAAAAATAAAAGACCATTAAAAAGCAATGCATTCTCTTTTATACAATATGTGATGGAATTTTGGATAATTTTATGATTTCCCAAGAAATTCTATAATTTACAAAAAACATAAAGACACGATTTTTTTTTTTTTTGAGACAGGGTTGTGCTCTGTTGTTGCCCAGGCTAGAGTGCAGTGGCATCGTCATAGCTCACTGCAACCTTGAACTCCTGGGCTGAAGCAACCCTCCCGTCTCAGCCTCCCAAGTAGGTATGACTATAGGCATGTGCCACCATGCCCAGATAAGTTTTTTATTTTTTATAGAGATGGGGCCTCACTCTTGCTTAGGCTGGTCTCAAATGCTGACCTTAAGCAGCTCCTCCTCCCTCCACCTCCCAAAGTTCTAGGATTACAGGAGTGAGACACTATGCCCAGCCTAAGGACAACATTTAGAAAATGAAAAAGTTTATTTGCAGTATTAACTTCTTCCAAAGTTAAACTTAGAAAATTCTCCCAGAAAATCTTGATATATGTACAGTTGTATTGTAAACATAATAAATTTAAAGAAATAAGTGCATTTTGTAACCTTCTGTAAGCTTAGTTGAAGACCAAAAACTACCTTTCCCTTTAAGAAAAATAAATAATAATAATAGGTAAAAATCAGGATAAATGGATCAGTTGGAGAAATAGCTTAAGGAAAAATGTAATCGGTGACCAAAACCTTAATCAATTACTAGTTAAACAAAATTTCTTTGTTTCTCAATTCTAATAGCCTCACAGGCAAAAATATACACTTTATTCAAGGTTTCCCTGACCACACTGTGTAAAATTCATTCCTCTGCTCCAATTTAGCACTATATTATTATTCTGGTTTTTTTTTATTTCTTAAATGGATTTACCAGTATTTGGCATTATACTATTCATTTACTTTTATGCTTATTCATCTCTCCACAGTGGAAACTTTACAAGGGCAGGAATATTGTCTGTCTCGTTCCCTAGCTATATTCTCAGTGCCTTGAACAGTCTCATAGCAGACCCTAATATTTTCATAATAAATGAATAATAAATATATAAGTGAATTTATTAAATAAATAATAACATGCCTTACTCTTTGAACTGGTATCAGGTCCATTTTTAACACTTACAATTTTATAAAAACATGTCACAATGCACTTATTCATAAGTATGGTACGATCATAAGTATGTGTAAGTATGGCATAAACAGTAGCTATTCTACTATATATTTCATAAGTTGGTGGCTACTCAATTATTGTACTACTTATAAAAAAAAGTAAGTATTATAAACATCTTGGTTCTGAAGTGAACATTTTTCTTATATGTTTTAATTGTTATTCCAAAAATAACTATTTTTAAGAGTATCAGGAAAAAAAATCTAGAATTAAAATCTCACTTCCATTCTCTTTATTTGCTTTGTAATGTAAATGCAAGACTTACGGATTCCTTCTCAGAAGTTAAAAATTACTTAAATATTTAATAGGATGTATCATTATTCTCTAATAGGCTGATGTTGGGTTTCACAAGGTTTGAGCAAAAGTCATTCAGCGAGTAGAATATTTCGGATAGACAACATAAACGGATATTTTTTTCTAGATTACGTAGTTAATGCAAATAAGATCATAGCCTCAACAAGCTTTGGGAATGAACTTGCTGTCCAAAAGAGTCAACAGAAGTGTGCCTCCTGCAATAGGAAAGGTTTCAATTTTGCCATTTTCTAAACACAGAAAAATGTATCCCTCCAATTCAGAATATTGAATGTCTTATGGAAAGCGAAAGGTCATTTGTAACTGTCCAAAGGATTGATGGAGTTGAGATACCTCCTTGACCTTCACCCTGCACTCATAAAGAATAGTTTCAGATGACAGAGCATCAGGCGAGTTTTCAGAAAATGTCTTTTCTTCTTTTGTATTGCATAGCAAGATTGTTACCTGATATTTTCTTTCATAATTGTATGTCAAGATTTAATTACCTCGCGTCTTCCCTCATTAAAAGTTAACTGTCATCTAATGCTGCTGAGCAATGTCTGTGATTTGAACTAATTCAAGCAGTTCTCTCTTCTTTTTGCCATTGTTTTCCATCTCAGATTGCCTAGTAATTGCTTTGGAGCCCTCACAAACCATGTCAAGGTCATCCTTTACAAATACTAACTACTACGCCCCCAGCACAAACACACCCCAATTAATTATTGTCTATTAAGGATACACATTATAAAAAAAGCACCCACTTTACTATGATTTGGGGAATTTTTAATCCTATGACTTAAAAAACTGCTAAGAAAAATCTTAGCACAGCTGTTAAAAATACAATAAAAGTGTGATTCAACACTAAACTGATAGCCATGAAATTTGTATGTGTGTGTGTTTACCACATTTGTCAATTGTGAAATCTCTGTGACCTAGTGTGATTTTACGATATTTAATCTGAGAATTTGCATGACAAAAAAATCTAATGATATGGTATAACACTTTCTATGCAAAATAATGCTACTGATACATTATATGGAGAGCATGTGCTTCCAGCTGTTTTACTCATAATAATGATGGATATGAGCTGATTCTACTGCCACTATTGTCATTTAAGCTCCCATTATATTTCAGCTTGTACAGGGCAGCAGCCTCCTAACTATTCTTATTGTTTACAGTGTTATTCAACTCAAACTTGTGATCCATATTTCTCATATAATAGAGAGAAAGATCCAGAAAAGACCTTAAAATATTCTAGAGACAATGAGATCATGCAAAAATAGAAGACAATTGGAACCCAAGAAACAAAAAGTACATTAAAGGAAATGAATTGAAATACTTGGCTTTAAAATATTAAATAGTCATAATAATACAAACACATGTGTTGATGTTCAGCTTCTGGAATGAATACACAGAATATCATAAAGGTGATTTAAGTAAAAAACAGATATTGAAAATGTAATAATAAATGCAAATATGGTTGAATTTAGTTGCTTTAGCAATGAGGTAGATAAAGGTAGCTATTACTATCTTTGAACTCCAAGGTTGAGAATCAAATTGTAGTATCTATGGTTGAAGAAATACAAAATGACTGTTTATATGTATATTATTTAAATTACAATGTTTTCCAAATGAAAGATGAAACAAGTGTTAAAACTATATTAGGAAGAATAGAAAAGAAAGGGGAGTTGGTGAAAATTAAATTTTCATTTATCTTATCAAGGTGTTGATTGATTAAAATCTAAAATTGTTAAACTTTAAAACAGCACTAAAATTTAGGAGAATTAAGATATTGACAGTTAAAAGTGATTCTTATAATACTGTTCAACTATTTAGCCCTTTCAACTGCTATGATGGTTAACTTTATGGCAACTGGACTGGGCTGTGGGATGCCCAGATACCAGGCTAAATATCATTTCTGGGTGTGTGTATGATGTTATTTCCAAAAGACATTAGCATTTGAATTGGTGAACTAAGTAAAGGTGACTGCTCTTTTCATTCTGAGCAGCCTTTGTCCAATCTGTTGAGGGCCTAAGTAGAACAAAAAGGCAGAGGAAGGTTGAATTCACTCTCTGCCTGACTGCTCCAATTACCACATCAATCTACTCTTGTCCTAAGCATTCTTGGTTCTCAGGCCTTCAGACTCAGGCTGGAATATTCACCACTGACTCTCTGGCTCTCAAACCACTGAACTACATCACCGGCTTTCTTCAGTCTCCAATTTATAGATGACAGAATGTAGAACTCCTTGGCCTCCATAATCATGTAAGCTAATTCTTTATAAGTCTCATTCTAGATCTCTCTCTCTCTCTTTCTCCATCTATCTTGTTTGACTAAAATCCTATCATTCCAAAATTCAATCATGCCAAGCAAATTATAATTGCAAGTATTATTTTGTTCAGTTGCAAAGTGGAATTAACATGACACAACACAAATCATTTTAATACAAAAATCTAATATAATAATCTCCAGAGTAGATGTATCTTTTTCCATGCTCTGTTTTCTAATCCTAGTCTCCCATTATCTTTCATTCCAGCTCTGCCCCAATGTAGCACTCACATATTAGTCTTTTCTTTTTCTACCTTTCTTAATGATATAGTTTCTTCTCTATTTTTGTTTGATTTTAATGTGTGAGCTCCAAAGGCTTCTTTCTACACAATCAATGGTTTACAAAATCACCTCTTAACAATTTTAGTCTGTACCTCTCAAAGAATTGTCAGATGAGTGCCTAAGAATATAGTTTATTTCTTTAAATTATATATTCATATGCGATATCTTTTGGTCCCCATAATCACTGAGAGAAATGCATAATTAATGAAATGCCTAATTTATATTAAATTTTTATGATTTGAAAAAGCACTTTTGACACATTGTTATGGGTTGAATTGCATTCTCAAATTCATATGTTGAAATCCCAACTCCCAGCAACTCAGAATGTAACCTTATTGGAGATAATATCTTTACAGAGATAATCAATGTAGAGTATGAACATTAAGACAGGCCCTTATCTAATAGGACTTATTAAAAAGGGGAAATTTGAACACAAAGATATAGACAGAAGATGACATGGAAAGAGACAGGAAGAAGATGTTTGTCTTTGAGTTGAGGAGAGTGCTAGTACATATCCTTCCATCACAACCTTCAGAAGGAACCAGCCCTAGAAGTTTGGACTTCTATTTTCCAGAAAAGTGAAACAATTCAGTTCTGTTCTTTAAGCCACCCAGTTTGTGGGCCTTTGTCATGTCACCTGTAGCAAACTCATACACATGCAATCTCATTTGGCTACTTCATATCTACCATGTCTTTCATTGCAATTTTCATTCAAGTAAATGAAAATTCAAGTAATACCACATACACACTAGTGCCCAGATGTACTCATTTGATTTCCTTTGCCAATAACTCCTTCCTCTGTCTTTTCTCCGATTAACTCCTACTCATCCTTTAAAACTATTTTTCAGATAAGGCCTTTCTGTTTTCCTAAAGATAATAAGGAAGTGGAGGGGACTGGCATGAGTAGGATAAACTAAATTCTCTAGCTTTTTGGAGTCTTTATCACAGTCTTTTTAGTAAATTCTTGACTTCAAAAACTGTATTGCCAATACAGGAAGTCATTCTCTCTGTCCCAGTAAAGAAAAGGCAAAACAAAGAAGAAACAGAACAAAATGTTCTTTTGCATCGTGGAACAACTCTGTTATTAGAAAGGGGAATGAGGGAAACTATTTAATTGTATGCAAAAGCATATGACAAAAGCAAGAGTCAGGGTGTACACACTGGACTCTGCATCAAGGTCTAATACTATATAGAATATTAAGCATGAAATGTCTGATTTCCTAAAGCTCTGACAGTTGATATCTCTGACATTTACTTTGACACTTCTTCTTTTATTTTTATTGTGAAGGTACAGCCTCAGTTTTTCAAACATACGTTTTGGCTTGTGCTTATCTTTCAAAAAAAATTTTAGAGCAATTTTTGTGAAACCATGGATAAGTCAAAACCTTGTGTTATTTTCGAATATGAGATCTGTCGTGGAACCAAAGCAGCACGTACAGCTTGAAATATCAACAAAGTGTTTGGGAAGGATGTGGCTAATGAATGTACAGTATATCAATGGTTTGAGAAGTTCTGTTATGGCCAGTTTAACCTTGAAAATGAGTCACATAGGCAACCAGAGACCAACGTGAATAATGATGAGCTGAAAGCTATAGTGGAAGCAAATCTATCTCAACCTATGCTGGAATTAGCAAGGTTTTATGTTACTATTCCAATAAGATTGGACCATTGGAAACAAATTGGCAAGGTTAAGAAGCCAGATAGATGGGTTCCTCATGAATTAAACGAGCATAAGAAGAGAAATCGTCTGGAAGCTTGCCTTTCTTCAGTGTCACTATATAAAGACAAACCATTTCTTCACTATATGGTTATGTGTGAAGAAAAACAGATTCTTTTTGACAATCACAAGCATTAGACACAATGGTTGGTTAAAGATGAAGTGCCAAAACACAGTGCAAAACTGAATATTCATCAAAGAAAGCTAATGGTGCCTGTTTGGTGGTCCAGCACTGGTATTATCTACTACAGCTTCATGAAACCTGGTCAGTTGATTACAGTGGATGTCTACTGCAACCAACTGGACAAAATGACGAGGTTACTTGTGATGAAGCAGCTGAGACTGATCAATAGAGACAGGCCAATCCTCTTACAAGATAGTACTGGACCACATGTGGCATGAACAATGCTGCTCAAACTAAAGCAGCCGGACTTGGAAACTCTGTCATTCACCATATTCACCAGACCTTGCGCCAACTGACTACCACTTCCTCCAGGTTTTGGACCACTTCTTGCAAGGAAAAATATTCAGTTCTCAAGAAGCTGTGGAAAACACCTTTTGTGATTTCATCACCATTTTCTCTCCAGGTTTCTTTGCTGCTGGCATAAACCATCTACAGTTAAGATGGCAAAATTGCGTCAATAGTTTAGGCACATACTTTGATTAGTTGTACTGCTTCTTGTTTGAGATATAATAACCTACATTTTGATTCAAAATTGGACATTTCATGTTTTATATCTTACGGGCTCTGTGGAAGCTCAAAGTTTTCACCCTCCTCCACTAATCACCTCCTCTACCCTCCTACTCACAGTGCTCAACTCTGCTTATCCTTACTGTCTCAGCAGAGGCAACTTTTCCTTCAGAAAATCTTCCCTAAGCCAAAAATTGAATTGATTGTTTTTACAGAGTTTTCCCACTGAAACACTATACAATCTCATCACTAATGACCCCAGCAAACTCTTCCCCTTTCAGTACCTACCACAACTACCCTGACCATTGCTCAGTTTAATCTTCATTTCAACCACTTAAGTTTTAACTTGTGCCTAGAACTTTCATGCTTCTTTTCAATTAGGCAATTCCTATATGTCGTTCATTCTCAGTGTGAAGGTCACTTCTTCAGTAGACTCTCCTTGAACCCTTCTTTTCTCTACAGTAGGTCAAGTCCTCTTATTATGCCCTTTCATTAATCCTTAAATGTCTCCTTCAAAGGACATGTTTAAAATAAAATTGTAACTATAATAACTTTTTAATTTTATTTTGGTTGTAGTAAAAACCCGCATAACATAAAATTTACCATCTTATTCATTTTTAGGAGTATACTTGTATGACTTAATTTTTCCCCCTTTATAAATCGATTTCCTGTAGCTGGAATTATGTCTTAGCCACAGTTGTATTTCTACATTTCTAGCATCCAACATACCATATGCTTATTTTGTATTTTAAAAATGCTTGTTGAATAATTTTTTTCATATTTCTTGCCTATCAAATTTGATAGCAAAAACTGTGTGATCAGCAACCATCAATGGTTGACACATAATGTTTCTAAAAAATATTCATGAGATCATTTATTCATTCAATATATTTGTTGAGTACCTACAACATGCCAGGCACTATGCTTAGTCCTGAGAACATTTCTATGAATAAGACCAATAAAATTTTTGCATCTTTGAAATTAAAACCTTGTAAAGGGAATACATACATAAATAAAGATATAAACAAGACAAGTAACAATAATATTAAGTCCTGTGAAACTAATAGTTTAGTGATGTGATATAGAATACCTGGCCAGGACTAGGTTCACAGGTAATCAATAACTATTTGTTGAATTAATAAAGAATGACCATAGAGACTGTGATAAAAAAAAAAGAGTCTTCTGATGAGACAAAATTTAAGCCCAGCACTGAGAAATTAACCCCAGATATGAAGTCATCCATGCAGAGAGTTAGTGAAAAGCATTCAGGTGAGAGAACTGCAAGTTTGTAGGCGCTGAAGTAGAAAAAAATTGGATCTGTGCAAGCAATAGAATGAGAGCCAATGAAGCTGAATCTAGGTGGTATAGCGTGAATTTGGAAAATTAGGTAGCAGGCAGCCAGACCACCTATGGCCCCATAAGCCATTGGGAGAGAGCCCAGAATTCACTTTCAGTGCACTGGTAATCACTGGAGGGTTTTAAGACTGCAATATAACCTGGCTTGTATGTTTTTTCAAAAGATTGCTCTGACTTTGTGCCGAATAGAGTGTAAGGGCCAGAAGTTGAAGCAGAAACTATTTTATTTATGAGGCTGTTGTCTAATATCTTGAGGAAAGGAGATGCCACTTTAACTTCCATAGTAGAAGTTGAAAAGGAAAGAAGACTGATTTATTTAGAATTTATAGCCAACAGAATTAAAGCCAAGGATTAAACAAAAGGCAGGAATCATGGTTGACTTTGACCCAAAATCATTGCTCTTTCCATACCTTCTTAATCCCATTGCAAAGCACTAACTGTGTTAGGAATATAATCTGTGACTATGAAAGTTTATTAACTAAAGCACCTGGGATTTGAACACAGGCTAGTCAAACAAAATAAATTCTGAAGACACAGTGATCTCTTTGTCAACTTTACAATCCCTGTATTGAGTTTGGTAGATAGCTTGTGTTCAATAAGTTTTTGTCAATGAATGTTAGATAAGAGAAATATTTAAATAGAAAACAATGATTAAATATTTTTATTTGGTTTGGGAATTCATTTTTATACTCTATAGATATAAAAACTAATGCATTTAAAAATATTTTCTAGAGTTGTTTTCCCATTCACAGAGAATATATTATTTGATGAATGTACCTACTCTGACATTCCAGGATAGATATGAGAATTCTAATTCTGTACAATGTAGAAAGTGAGGCTTAGAAGAATTAAGTGATTTCCTAGTAAATGACACAGATGGTATATGGTATCAACCCTTCTAAACCTTAATTTATTGTTTATCCATCTACTATGGTCCTTCTGTATATACTGAGGCTGATAGCAGCATGTTGCAGTTGGAAAAACCACTGAATTTGGTTTTCATGAAATCTTCTTAGGCATTGTCTTCACAATTAGCTTTGTAACTACTTGGACAGATTGTAGACAATTCGTTAAATGAAAATATTATTTAATCTCTCTGGTTTGCTTGTCTGATCTTTAATACTGGGAGGTTAGAACTGATGAGCTCTAACCCTTTGCACTCGGACGTCGAGTGTGGATAATGTCGAGTGGATGATGAGAAAAAAGCAAGCGAGTGCAAAGGGTTAAGACCATCTCTAAAGCAAACAATGAAGTATTCCATAAGTACCAACTGTAAAAACTATGAAACTACTATCTTTTGCCATCATGCTTCCTCCACACATAATACACCTTATCATCATTTCCCATTCATTATTTTATTAATATAAACTTATTGGGAATTCACTGATTCCCAATAAGTACTAAAATACTTCTGATAAAACAAATAGGAGAGCTCCTTAGGAAAAAAGTAAAATTATTTCATATTGAAGAGTATATCACAAAAGTTTTGTGTGATGATTATTACCTGGAGTTGACAATATATTGGTGAAAAATATAGATGTAATTAATATCTTTATTTTATTCCAGTCTGGTAAGGCAAATATATTGTCCAAGCTCTTTAGAAACAGCAAACTATGACACGAATTGAGAATTTTTAGCATGCTTACCCCTAGATTTTAAACAACACAGCCCAGTGTCCGAACTAAATTAAATAATACAATTACCCAAGATTTTGGTCTTAGTTTTTATCCCAATCATATAGAAAAGATATAAGCATGGGTGGGGTGAAGATGTAAGTGTGTACATTTTCCCACATATCAGACACTAAGATTTTAAAAGATTTTCTGGCAGATAAATTTAGGTTAGGCAAGGGATATTTATGCTTTTAGCTGAGAAGGTGATCCTGGAAGACACGATTGCAGGAGAATTAACTCTATGGAAAGTAAATAAATCAACAAGTACTGATAAATTTTATAGTCTGAAAAATACATAATGATTGAAATCAATCTATTGTCAATTATTGTACTAAAATATGCATCAAGCATATTTAACATAGAATTTGAATAACAAAATAAGTGTATGTATATAATTCTAGGGTTACAAAAAACACATTCAAAGTTTTAAGTGCTTTAGGTTCAAACTTTAACGGCAGAGTAACATGAATCATACATGTTTTGTTTAAAGTTTTAATAAGATGAGATTAGAATAGTAAGAATACAAAAAGGGAAGAACAGAAAGATAAAAAGGAGGATGAAAAACAAAAAGGAAAAGACTGCAGATAGTGAAGGAATAAAGGAATACTGGCTTCAACACAGTTTCAAAGTGACTGCAAAATGCCTCTAGCCTATTCACTAGAAAGTGTTTGTCACAGTTTGCAGATGTTTCAACCAAGTGCAAATTTATACATGTTCTATTGAATCAAATTTCATCAGTTTATAACAGTTGCTGATGAGAGCTGAAATTATTCTGTAATTATTTGACAAGTTTAACTAATTAGTTATCAGTCGTTTCTTTGCAAGTGCCCTTGTTATTTATGCGTTGATAATAATTTATTTGCAGTTACCTATTCCTGATGTTTTCTATCCTATGTGAAACTATAAGTTACATTAATAGTGTGTGTATATATGTGTGTATATGTTTAAGTGATAGAAATGTGAACCTACATAGAATTTCATATTAATATAACAAAAATAAGTCTGAAATTGACTATCCATTTCATTATGGACAAAAATGTATTTACTTCAGAAAATTATGTTGGCTTGCTCTGCATGGGCCAGTGGTAGAATATATATTTGTCACTTCCAACAAAGTAACTTATTTGGACATGGGATGGAAAGTGAAGAGTTACTAAATGTTGATAATGACAAAAAATAGCAGGCTATTGCTATCAGAAAAAAAGGATTTGGCAAAATGGAGTCAACATGAAGAAGGGCCAAATAATTGTCCACTTTAATTGATAGCCCACTGTCCAGATTACTAGCATCTGGTATAAGTAAGGTGTACTGCACTATATATTCTTTTGTAAACATTGTGATTTAACTTGTAAATTTATCTACACTGGTTCTAAAATTACTGCAATTCCCACAGTGTTTAGAATAAGTAATCTCTGAGATAAACAAACCTGAAGCACAAATTCAGCACATACTGAATTTTTTTCTTTTTTAGATGAAAACAGTTAGATTTGTTTCCCAACCCCAACCCCAACCCCCGCTCATCATGGAGAATTTCCCATAGCCACAGCCAAATGTTTTAATTTATAGAACATTCTACGTTTTGCCACTGGCAATGAAATCACAACTAATAAGTTCCACAGACTGCAAGAAAGCCCTAGAGAGAACTATATGCTATCTGTCAAGCATATAATTTTAAAGTTTAATAATGCATAATATGTTTATACAGTTTATCAAAGCACATCTCTTTTTTAAAAGAAAGAAAAAAATGCTTACAAATAGTTGTTCCTAAAGCCACTACTTTTTAAATAAACTATTATTGTTAATTGCTTAAGAATTGAAACTATTATATTTAAGGCAATGATTGACTTGTGTGTTCATTTAATTTAGGTCTGCCTTATCAAAAACATTAACAATGTCATCATTTTCATAATCATAAAGAGATAATATTTACCTCTTATATAGGAAGTGTGAGAAATTTGCTAAATAGATTTAACTCAGTGGGTGTTCTTGCTACTTTGGTATTTCAATAATCATTCAGTCTTAAATGCTAAGAATGCCTGAGTGTTTAGATTTCCTAATATTTTTTTCTTAAAATATGACCATACTCTTCCTTGTGGTGTTATGGAGATGGAGAGAAAAGAGGGCATTTTAATAGCATACCTCTATGATCTTTAGTGAGAACCAAGACTTTCTTTCCAATACTAATACTGCAAAGCTCAGGTATCATTCACTGCTGGAATGCCTGCATAGGTGATATGACCTGGGCAGGGCAAGGAAGAATTCCTATTCTACATAAAACCCATTGGGAAATAATGGGTAGACAGTAACTCCAGGTCTGGTGTTTCCCAGATATCTGTATTAATAAGAAGTTTTACTATTGAACTTATGTCTATTAATAATTTGTGAACCACATAAGTTGCTATATGTAAATAGTTTTCCATGATCTCATATTTTGGGACTTCTTCTTGGGCCATCAGGCTTGTAAACTTTTGGAAACCTTACTGGGAAAGTTATTTGATATTTTAGATTGATTTGGGATTTTGGAAAATGAAGCATGCTAAAATGAAAAAAGAAAGGATTAAGGAAAATATATGCTAGGATTTTCCCAATAGGGCCATTCACATACAATAAATGAAAGGAAAGAATAAAGAAATAACAATACATAATGAATGAGGAATAGAGGATTACCTGTGTTCCCTTCAATCTTTCACTTTATTCTCCTTATATTCTTAAAATACAATAATGAATGCATAGATGTGAGAAGTGAAACATGGTAAGAATGAAATTAGAAAACCAATGATCTCAACTTTGCAATAAAATAATAATATATGAATTAATACTTAGAGCATGAGGTTATAGTAGTTTGGATCTATTAAGCATATTTTTCATATGAATGATGAAATCCTTCGGATATTTTCATTTTGCTGATTTAAAACCTTCTCTGTATTCTTCATCAAAGAAAACCAAAGGATGTCAAACACACACACACACACACACACACACACACACACACCACAGACATTATTCTATTGTTGGAATGTTTTGCATGTCTGGACTCCTAGATTATACTTCTGACATATAATCAGAATACAAAATAATCACACAAAGCATGGGCTCTGGAGTCAGGTATAACTGAGATCCAGCCGTAATACACTTATTTATTAGCACTGTAATCTTGAGGATGCCTTGTATTTTCTCAAAGCTTCAATTTCATTATATGTCCATTGAGATTACAATCATCTTCAATATGATTGTTGTGAGAGTTAAATGAAGTAAAGTATATAAAGCAATCAACAAATACTAAGTTCTCAATAACATAGAGTATGAACTTATTCACTAATTTGATAAGAAAAATAGAACATTCCAGAAGACTTCAAAATTTTGGTCCTCTGAGCTTGCAAAAGAATTGAAGGTAAGTTTTGTTAAAAGGGGCATTTTTTTTCTTAACTTTGCTCCTGTACTTCAACCATGCTTCAAAGGCATCTAATAAAAATGTGATTATTCCTAATTTACAGACTTTTTCTATTCAATCTCAACACTAATCCAAATATCATTTCACCTCGATTTCCATGTTCTGAATCTAAAAAGAGATTTTTGACATTGGGTAGAATCTGGTCTTTGTGCAAATTACGCTTTTCACTTACACAAAAAGAAAATATGGATATTGAGCGTCTGTTAATAATATTCCATTAAAATATATTTTATAAAAAATTTCAGTATCAAAATAAAATCTCAGCTAATAGTTCACTAATGTAATATTCAAAAAGAGCAACTAGCCAGTGAGTACAAGAGTATGTATTTTTCCTTAAGTTTTACTACAATGACATTTGCTCCATAAGAGTTTTAGTAGAAGAGATATGAAGTTGGTTTGTTTACATCCAAATGAATAAAAGAATGAAAAGGTTTTTACACTAAGTAGTGAAAATACAAACAAATTTCTGAACTTTGCTAATTGCTTTAAAAATATATATGAGTCCAATGAAGTGTGAGCTATATTTAAGCAGGATCTTAGTCTTATTTAAATACATTAGTCAATAAAACTTATTTGTTATTTTATGAAGGTTGCTACTATTATTTTACGACTGTTGGTGGTAATGATCTTCTGGAAAAGGGGAAAATTATACTTTATTGATAAATTTTAACTTTGTATTCAAATTTCATAAGTATTCATGTTGTTATGACAATTTAAGATTTTATAAAAACGTAACATAACAGTGGCTTTTGTTATTGTTGTGTATTGCTTGGATATTTTATATCATTTCAGGCTCCATAATGTTTACATCTTTTAGCTACAGGATGAAGATGCAATCAGTCATGTGGAGAGTCAAGTGTATTCCATTACCTTGAGAATATATTCATTGAATTCTATCATGAGAATACATTTCAAGTTCCTTAATCATTTTAGTCACTTCTAACCTTCTCTATTTTCAAAGATGCTTGGTATTTTAAAATAAAACTTTGCAAAGATAAACATTTAAATATCGGAGCTTATTTTTAGAACTAAGTTTTAGTTGCTATATATATAAATGATGGCACTCTTGAATTTATTTGGGCAATCATTTAAAAAATGATTTTAAAATATATCTACATATATATACACATATTGTACATATATAAACGTTGTTGAAAAAATATTTGGATAATATTGAGTATAACAAAGAACAAAAAAATAACCACCACACAGAAAAATCAACATTTTTTTCTTTTTCTGAGTTTCTCTGATTTTTATTTATTTACATGCATCATCTTGTTTGATTTCAATTTTACACCAATAAAAATAATGCTGCAATAAGCTCTTTAATGGAATATTTTTACATTTTTTACTCTTTCTGTGAAATAAAAATCTCAAAATGTTATTTTATTTGTACTTCTCAAAGAATAGAGTAGAATGGTGGTTATCAGAGGCTGAGGTGGTTAAGAGAAGGTAAAGAGATGTTGGTCAAAGGATACATATTTAAAATTAGTTAGTAGGAATAAATTCAAGAGATCCATTATACAACGTGATGACTACAGTTAATGATTAATATAATATATTGTATTCTTGAAATATACTAAGAAAGTGGATGTTAAGTGTTCACAAAACTAACTATAGGATAATGCATTTGCTAATTAGCTAGATTTTGTTATTCTACTATATATATTTCAAAACATTATGTTATATATGATATATAATTTTATATGTTAAATATAACAAACTAAATTTTTAAAGATCTCAAAATGGGAGTACTAAAATATAAATTGTAAATATTTCTACAATTTAAAAGTTTTACTGCATTATTCATTTCAGCACTTTTAAAACATTTATTCTTTTCCTTCTTTCTGTAATTTAAACCAGTTCACCTTGCCCTAAACAATTTATAATTATATATGGAGGCTATTGTAATCCCTAGCAATAGGCAAAATGAACATATGATAATCTCCACAATTTGAAATTTTCTTGAAAAGTAAAAGAGTATAAATCTTTGAAAGAGACAAGAACATTATTTGGAGGTTAGAAAATATGATGAGGGGTGTCTTAATTAGCTTGGCTTCCCATAACAAAATGCCATAAACTGTGTGGCTTAAACATCAGAAATGTATTTTCTCACAGTTCGAGAGGCTGGAAAGTTGAAGACCAAGGTCCCAGCGGGGTTTGGTTTCTGGCGAGGGCCCCCTTCCTGACTTGCTGATGACTGCCTTCTCACTATGTCTTCACAGGACCAAGACCTATAGGGAGATCTCACTCTCTTCTGCTTCATATAAGGCCACCAATTGTATCAGATGAGGGGCTCACCTGTAGGATCTCATTTCATCTTAACTACCTCCCAAACACTTCATCTTCAAATACAGTCACATTAGAGGTTGGGGTTTCAACATATGAATATTAGAATGGGGGACACAATTGAGTCCTTAGCAAGACGTCAATGATTTCTTACTCTCTATACCAAATTAATAATTTAAAAAGATAGCATCAACCAATTCTCAATGCTAATTAAGTGTTGAACTTACCAGAAATATCACTCAGATTTTTAAAGAACTGTCAACGTTGACTCTGATGAATCATAATCTTTAGACTCTAAAGATTTATTTCACTACTACTCTGGATATTCAGGCTAGTCTCTGTAGATATCCAAATCCAGAATGATGCTAACTCTTTCAGAGAAAAAAATACTACCAAACAGAAAATAATACTCTAGAGGCATTTATTAATATCAAATGGTAAGATTAATGAATCCTATAACACAATCAGTCCAGTAGGGCTTAAACATTACTTGATATAAAATATATCCACTGAGCTAGATTTATGGAGAAAATTGATGACAGAAGAATACCTAATAAGATTCTGGATAGCAAGCTGAAGTCACAGGAAGCAGGGACGTCAGAAGAAATGTTATAAGAACTTGCTGAAATATAACTTCAAGCAATATATCATTCCTGGAGGGCACTGGGTAGCAGTGGCACTGGGGAGATTCAGGTGGCTCCAGGAATCAGAGACATATTAGATTTTTAGAGCCCTTTGGTTATGTGCACAAGGGAAACAAATACCAAAAAAAAAAAAAATCTGTTTTCATAAATAACAGAACTTTTGAAAATGGACAGGGATAATTATCATTGCCTATGATTCTTTTGATGGCCCTCCACATTTGGGTTAACATTAAAAAGTGAATTATGGGCAATCTATGGAAAATGTGGAAATAGAACTGTTAGTACTGTGATTACCAGGTACTGTGAATAGCAATCTAACTAAATTATTTAATTTAATGCCATTTTAATTCTTGCAATGCATTTTTTGCAATTTTATCTACATATTTGAAGATATATAGTTAAAGACACTTAGGCCTAGAGAAGTTAAATGATTTACCCAAAGGCAAGCAACTAGTATCAGAGAACTAATTCTTATTAGCTCAAAATCCCAAGCTCTTACCCCTAAAACATTACCCCATCCTAACTGTATTCATACAAAATTAATACTAAGAGGAGTATTGCCACATGGTTTAATATTATATACTATTATGTATACACAGTCCAATATAATGCTCCATCTTTTTTTAGTTGGTGCTTCTTCATGATTCATACAGAAAAGTTTGATCAAGCATCTTGCTTTATCCCTTAGTTTATCCCATTTTCTATTGTTTGAAAGATATTTTATGAGAAATAAAAGAAGAAACCATGTAACCAAACTGTCAGCTGATTTGAATGACATGAATATGACATAAAATCTAAATTTAATTATATTTAAATTTAGGCAAGTCACTCTATAGAAAGCAATATATTAAATATGATTGTTTGGCAAATTTTAGTTTTTACATAGTATCTATGTCTTTAAGACTAAATGCACTTTTCATCATAAGAATTTATTCTGAGGATGTTACCTTTGAAAGTCAGTGACTGGAGAGCTACACATGGCACTCACTGAAAAGTAAACTACTAACCACATATGAAGGTTGGGAGATTTTAAGTAGCAACTGTAACGTAAGTCTCATTTTCAGACAACTAGATGCAACTGCATAAACATCCATCATTGAGGCCCTATTGATTTGCTATTTGAGGGAGTATTTTTTCTTTAAAAGTAGGCTGAAATACACTTTAAAATACAATGAAAGGTTCAGGATCTAACTATGATTTGACATTTAAAAATGGTACCTTAGGAATGAAATGAAATAATTTAATCAATCCCTTACTCAACCTGACACTAAAACTCAAAATCCAAACGAAAGTCAGAGCCTCCTGCCAATACTGTTCAGGAAAACCATCACTGACTGGAAGCCTGACTGAAATTTAAGGAGAATCTATTTTAATAAGAAATAATCAGTTCAAAGGAAAGAACAAGAGTAGCAAAGCTGTTTTGTCCTGTGAATCTACATGGCTCCAACTGCCTCAAGAAAAATAGAGGTGCAAGATGTCTGTCTTATAGAACAAAATTCACGTATCAAATAAATCAAAATTGGCTGAAAATCTGTCATTGCCATTATATTTTTGTGAATGTGAAGAAATCCTCACATTCAAATGAGCTATATTCTAAATCTATATTTGGAAATCAATTGGCAGGAATTGAGACAGATTATGTTTCTTACTTTGTTTTCCTTTCTTTCTTCCTTCCTTGTTCCTGTCGTACGTACCTTCCTTCCTTCTTTTCTTTTCTCCCAAAAGAAAACGTAAAATCCTATTTGTGTGTATATAGTGGCATCATATTTTTTGTTTTCTGAAGAAACATTTGTGGTGACTTTCCTAGATTTATCTATTGAAAATTGTGTCATTCACAATATTTAGTGCAGGAAGGAAGAGAAGAGGAGAGAAATGTAGTGGGAAGAGCACATTTAGAAGAAAGAGAATATCTCTCCAATGTGTCACGAAAGTTGCAATTTTACATTTTTTATGTGACTGTGTATCGTCAGTTCCCTTTCCTGTATTATAGTCTTGGTGAAGGCACAGCACATGATTGCATTTATTTACTGATGAAACCCCAGTGCTTAGCACAACACCCTGCATGTGCTAAATGCTCAATGAATATTTATTTAGTAAATAATTGAAGTAAGGATAGGAGAGTAAGTTAGAGAAGGTGACTTTCTGTTGCCCCACCATATGCTTCTGAGAACTCTTATCTATCTACCAGAGTCTCTGATATGCTTCCATTTATTTGTGTCTTCTTCAATTTATTTCATTGATGTTTTATAGTTTTCAGTGTACAGATTTTTCACTTCCTTAGTTATATTTATTCCTAAGTATTCTATTTTATGGTACTATTATAGACAGATATTTTTTCTAATTTTTGCTTATTTGTTTGTTTTGTTTTGATACAGTGTCTTGTTCTGATGCCTGAGACTAGAGGCACTTGTAGCTCATTGCAACCCTAAACTCCTGGGCTCAAGCAATCCTCCTAGCTCAACCTCTTGAGTAGCTGTGATTACAGGTGCCCTACTGTGCCTAGTTAATTTTTGTTTGTTTTGTGTTTTTGTAGAGACATAGTCACCCAACATTGCCCAGGCTGGTCACCAACTCCAGGCCTCAAGCAATCCTCCCACCTCGGGCTCCCATAGTCTTGGGACTAGAGGCATAAGCCACTGCACCTGGCTTTTCTTTTGGATAGCTTATTGTTAGTGGATAGAAATGCAATCAATTTTTGTATGTAGATTTTGTATAATTCAACTTTACTGAATATATTTATTAGTTATAACAGTTTTTTAATGGAGTTTTTAGGGTTTCCATATATAAGATCATGTCATCTATAGGAACAATTTTACTTCTTCTTTTCTAATTTGGATGCCTTTTCTTCCTATTTCTTGCTTAATTGTTTTGTCTAGCACTTCCAGTACTATATTGGATAAAAGTTGTTAGGGTGGGCATCCTTGTCTTGTTTCTGATCTTAGAAGAAAAGCTTTCAGGTTTTCACCATTGAGTATGATATTAGCTTTAGGCTTGTTATATATGGCCTTTATTGAGTTGAAAGGCATACATACATTCCTTCTATACCTAATTTGTTGAGAATTTTTATCAACAAAGCATTTGAATTGCAATCCCCCTTCTGGGTATATATATCCAAAGAAAATGAAATCAGTATTTTGAAGAGATGTCTATAATCCCATGCTCATTATGGCATTATTCACAATAGCCAAGATATGTGCTCATCAATAGATAAAAAGATAAAGAAAATGTGGTGTATATACATAATAGAATATTCAGTCATTTAAAAAAAACTCCTGTAATTTGCAGCAAAATGTATGAAACTTGAGGACATTCTGTTAAGTGACATAAGGCAGGCCCAGAAAGACAAATATCACATGTTCTCACATGTGGAGTCTAAACATGTCAAATTCATAGAAGTAGAGAGCAAAATGGTGGCTGCCAGGGATGTGGGGAAAATGAGGATATATTAGTCAGAGAGCATTGGTTATACAGTATGAACAAATTCTGAAAACCAATGTACAGTATGGTATCTCTAGTTATTAATACTGTGTTGTATACTTGAAATTTGCTGAAAAGATCTTAAATATTCTCACCTCAAAAAAAAAATGGCAACTGGGTGAGGTGATGGGTACGTTAATTATGTTGGTTGTGGTAATCATTTCACACTATATATCAAAACATCCTTGTACGCTGTAAATATATATAAGTTTTAATTATCAATTATACCTCAACAAAACTAGAAAAAATTGGTTTTTTTCAAAGATTTGTTCTTGAAAAGGAACATGAAAAAGGAAGTCATCATTTAACAGGAAGCTATGTCTAGATGAATTAGAAAGAATTAGAATTAGAAAGATTTTAAAGAAATTGGTAAAAAGTAAAATAGCAAGTATTTTAAAATTAATGGAATATAAACTATAAATTAGTCCCCCTTTCTCTGTAAGACTACATTTCAATGAATTATAAATTTATATAACATATATTAATATAATCAATTTTGATTTTAGAAAAAAGAGTGGGAAGAAAACATGTGATATTATGAAACTGTGTTGAATATTTGAGATCTTTTCTTCTTTGGTCTTGTGACAAGTCATAAAGAAAGTGAAAAATTAATTTAACCACACACTAACAGAGAAGCCATCAAAATTGCCTGTATGGGGCTACAAGAGCTTTGGTGTTATGCTGACATAAATAACTGTAGCTATGCTTACTACTAAGAAAAAGGGCTTGACTCAAGTAGAGAATCATGATGAGTTGAAAGAAACATTCATCCACTTCCCCAGGATGTGGGGAGAATGAAGTACCTAGTAAGAGCTCCAAAGCTAAGTAAATATGGATTTGTGAAATAGTCATTGAATTATAATTTTTTATAAGATATATATTGTGAATCATATGTATATGATTATAAATAACATGTATTAAACTGTTTAAGTATTACTAATCATAAATATGATTTTAAGAGTATAACATTGTTGAGAAAACAACTGAGTTGCAAAGCATACTTGTGTCATACCTGTGACAAAACTGGCTGCCAAAATAAAAGGCCATTATTGTGGGCTACATTATGTTTTCCCACTAGAGCCCTAAACCCTCGTACCTCTGAATTTCATCTTGTTTGGAGGTAAGGTCTTTACAGAGGCAATCAGGTTAAAATGAGATCATTAGAATGAGCCCTAATCCACTATAGGCGGCATCCTTTATAAAAAGGGGATATTTGGAGTATAGTGAGAGACATACACACAGAGAGAAGGTTATGTGAAGGTTGAAATTATGTTGCCAGAAGCCAATTAACTGCCAGAAGCTAGGAGACAGAGCTGGAACAGATCCTGCCCTAGTACCTCCAGAGGAGCATGGCCTAGCTGCTGACACTTTGATTTCAGACTTTGGCCTCCGGAACTGTGATACAATAAACTTCTATTGTTCTAAGCCACTCAGTTTGTGCTACTTGATTGTGTCAATCCTAGCATACAAATACAGTCATAATTTCATTATTTCCTGAATTAGAACATACTACAGTCAAGAAAGTGGTTCCTCTTTAAAATAGCTGAATTCTGATGGAAACATTAATCTCTCAAATGCTGGTACTCCAAACTCAACCTTAAAATTGACAGTTACTATAACTTTACTAATAGATCATAATAGCTGAATATAAATTGAAAACAATGTGTGTCATGAGCTTTCTAGATAGTCTGTTATTAGACATTGAGTCAACTGAATAGCTGAATGACCAATTGCAGGTTTTGGTTTTCAATAGGATGTTGTAGTAACCCAATTCTAAATTATAATTCCTAAATTTTTAGGAATAGAAGAGTTTTGTATGTTAAAAAGAGAAGGAAAAAAATTACAAACCGTTGCCACTGCAAATGATTTAAAACTGATTTTTAAGTAACTTGTTTTCCTGACTTTTAAAAAGTGTTTTTATTTGTCTTAATCGGTGCATAGCTTATTCCACATGTGGACTAAAGTTTATGTACTAAGATATTTTGTGGAATGGAAGGTAGGTTTGCTGTGCGTCATGCCCCTACCATTAAGTCATCTGGTATGTGTTGAACTAAGACAAATGTATTATAATTTGTATCATTACTACTTTGCAGTTATTATTTCTTTTGGCAACAAAACAGCAAAAATAGTTACTTTTTATAGTTTAAATGCCAAATTACTTAATATTTTAATGTTATTTCCAAATGTGTGGCCTCAAATGGAAATTTTCACTAACTTTGTTAATAAAGGGCATTTTAACCACTTCTACTCATATACCAAACCATACACAAAATAAAATGATGAATTAGGAAGGAAATGATGTTAAGAGAATTACTATAAACATGAGGAAACTATTAGACCAGAGTTTTCAGTAGTCTAAAATTCTGAGATTTGATTTTTAAATGATGAAACATCCAATAAGCTAAATGACTGTGCATAAACATGTACATGGAATAAATTATTCCAAATGAAAGCATGGATGTTATTTGTTCAGCTGTTTTAGTGGTTGGAACGTTAGGAACAAAAGCTATTATTGTTCGATGTATTTTTTCACAGGAAATAGACAGTGGCAAACATACAGTAGTTCAACACATGAGATCAGAGACATGGTTTTTATAGTAAACCAAGAACAGATGTTGGAACGATTCAAGACCTTTACAGAAATTATTAGTTATGTTTGCCTTTGAAAGCAAAGAAAGTTTACAGAGACTCACATATCTGATTATATTAAGAAACAGACAGCTTTTCAAATCCAAAAGCTTTAATTCATTCAAGCTAAAAGTTTCTGCTGCATAAATTTTGAATGTGCTACTCAACACTATTGCAAATAATTACCATAGGTTCCATGTTATCCTACTGCTTTCAAAAGCATGCTTATTTTTGAAAGATATAGAAACTACTGATTCCTTGCTTGCAATCTAAGTAGTCTCATTCAGCAAAAACACATAGAAATAAGATTTATGCTTTAGGCAAAAATCACTATTGAATAGGAATCGCTGAAATCAATTGATTCACAGACATTAGGGAAAAAAATTCTCTAGATAACTGGAAGATGTATTTTCTAAAGTTAAACTAAAAGCCAACAAGTGATCTTTTCCCTATTTATGAAAAAACTGTATGAAATGATTTGACCTAATCAGAATCTCTCCATTTCTGTATTCCCATAGTATTGCCTGTTTTGCTATTATAGAAAATACACCTTGATAAAGTTGTAAAAAGAATCTAAACTTGTTGTCTACACTGTTGCTTAAACACACTTGAGTTCTACCTCTCCACTGGAACTCCTCTTGCCAAAGTCACCAAGATTTCCATACAGTTTAATCCAATGAGCATTTTTCAGTATTTTCAGTATTATTTTTATTATATTAGCATATCATTTCCTCTTCTTTAAAATATATATATTTTTAAATTTCACCAAAAATGCATCACTCTTTTTTGATTCTTCTTCTACCTTACTAGAAACTCCTTTTCATCTTCCCTGTCTCTAAAAGGTGAGATGGAGATGCTGATCTCAGTTTTGGGCCTCTTCTTTTTCCTATCTACACTCAATTACTATGTGAGTTAATCAGGTTGTATGGCTTTAAATATAGCACCACCTACCTAACTCAAAGATGACTCAAAGTCTCTACCTGGAGTTTAGATCCAAACCCATTGTATAATTACCTACTTGATGTCTATATTTGGGATGGGCAAAAACCTACCTAATGGGTATAATGAATACTGTCTAGGTGATGGGCACACTTATAACCCTGACTCAAGCATAACAAAAGCATCCATGCAACCAAAAACATTTGTAGCCCCATATATTGTGAAATAATAATAAAAAAAGAAAAACATAAGTATTTATACATTTATACATTGGTTTAGGATGTCCTAAACTAAATAATTAATTTTATCTTCCAAACCTGATTCTACTACAGTCTCCCTCATCTCAGTAAATGATATCTCTAGTCATCCCTGAATTCTCTCTTTCTCTTGCACTCATTCATCAGCAAATCTTGTGGGGTCTGTCACTGAAGCATAACCACACATGTATAATTCAGCTACCTCCACTAATATCACACTAGTCCAAGCTCATCATTGTCGCTTACCTGGATTAGTACAATAGCCAAACTTATATTCCTATTTATACCCTTACTCCTCTATACTCTATTCTCCACAAAGCAATAGAATAATCCATTTAAAATGAAGACAGGTAAAAACACTCATCTGATCAAAATACTCAGAATAAAACTCAAAGTCCTTGGAACAAGACAAAGATTCTCACTTTCTCCACTCCTATTCAACATAGTGCTAGAAGTCCTAGCCAGAGCAATCAGTCAAGAGAAAGAAATAAAAGGCACTCAATTTGGAAAAAATGAACCCAAATTACTTCTGTTCATTAATGATATGATCTTACATCTAGAAAATCCTGAAGACGCCAACATAAAACTCTAAGATTTGATAAATGACTTCAATAAAGTTTCAGGATGCAAAATCATTGTACAAAAATCAATAACATTTCTATACACTAATAACAATCTAACTGAGAATGAAATCAAGAAAGCAACCCGAGACATCTAAAGCACAGGCAACAAACACAAAAATAGAGAAATGGAACTTTAAACTTAAAAGTCTCTGCACAGCAAAAGAAATAATCAGCAGAGTGAACAGACAGCCTGTAGAATGGGAGAAAATATTTGGAAAGTATTCATCTGGCAGGAGACTAGTATCCAGAATTCATAAGGAATTCAAATAAAAACAACAACAAAAACAAACAAATAATCCCATTAAAAAGTACGCAAAGAACATGAATAGAAATTTTTCAAAAGAAAACAATTGGCCAACAGGTATATGAAAAAATGCCCAACATTACTAATTATCAGAAAAATGAAAATTAATACCACAGTGGGACATCATCTTATACCACTCAGAATATCTATTATTATAAAGATAAAAAATAACAGATGTTGTTGAGGATGAGGCGAAAAGGGAACTCTTATACACTGTTGGTGGGAATGTAAATTAGTACAACCTCTATGAAAAGCAGTATGAAGATTTCTCAAAGAAATAAAAATAGAACTACCATATGATCCAGCAATCTCATAGTGGGTATCTAGCCAAAGGAAAAGAAATCAATATATCAAAAAGATACCTGCACTAGCATGATTATCACAGCACTATTCACAATAGCAAAGGTTTGGAATCAACCCAAGTATTCATCAGTGGTTGACTGGATAAAGAAAATATGGTATATGTACAAAACGGAATACTACTCAGCCAAAAAAAATGAAGTCATGTCTTTTGCAGCAACATGGATAGAACTGAAAGTTACTATCTTAAGTGAAACAAGCCAAATACAGAAACATAAACTTTGCAAGTTCTCACTCATAAGTGGATATTAAAAAATGTGCACATATTGAATTATAAAGTGGAATGATAGACAACAGAGACTCAGAAGGGTGAAAAGGTGGAAGGAAGGTGGAAGATGAGAAATTACTTAATGGGTGCAATTTACATTATCTGGGTTATGGATACCCTAAAAGCCCTGACTTGGCCCGTACACAACCTAAGCATGTAACGAAATTACTCTTGCACCCCATATATTTATATAAATAAAACAGGAATAAAATTCAAATTCTTTGAATAGCCAACAAAGACACTATGGCCAACATCAGTGGGCAAAAAAGACACTGTTCTGGCCACTGCCTGCATCCTGAGTTAGTTTTCTAACTCAGTTTTCCTTATTTACAGGCCTCCTTGCTATTCTTCAAACATGTCACGTGTGAGCACACATCAGGACTGGGTGAGTTTCTCCCACTGGATTGCTTATACTCTGGATATATTCATGACTACCTCTCTCACCTCCTTCAGTAATCAGCTCCTGTGTTACCTTGCTAGAGGGTGCTTCCTTATCTTTCCTGATCTCCCTATATAGAAGACAACCTCCAAATATATTTCTTTATATTTTTACCCAACTCTGATTTCTTCATAGCATTTATCACTACCTGACATAGATTAATATTTATTTATTTAGTGTCTAGTTCTAACTTCAGGATATAAAATTTATGAGAGAAGGATTTTTTTTCACTATTTTGCTTATCATTGTTTCCTAGCACCTAGGATTCTAGTGTCTGGCACATAAAATTTATATATTAAATAGATGAGTGGAATAAATGAAGCTGAAATATTATCATGAAAATGGGTTTCTTTTTTAGCTGTTAGCAACAGATTGATTTTGGTTTAATCTATCCATATAAATATAAAATTATTCTCTTTTCTAGCTGTAAGACTTTAGATTACTACACTAACTTCCATGTAAAACATAATGTAATAGTACTAAATTTACTAATAAGTTTGAGCTAATCATTTTTTATTTACATGAGTTTATCCAAGAGAAAGCTCTGAGAATAGGACCTGAACATGGAAAGCACTTCATAAATGTTAGCTTCTATCATTGCTAATGCTATTAAATATATGAAGAATAAATCATTCCACAGTTCAATTGAGTAATTGTTTCAGTCCATACTCACAATACTAGCAATGATTAAATTATTCAGAACTCTTCCTATATAATTTCCAGAGGTATATACTCTTGATAAAAATATCTTACAACAGAAAAGATGCAGTTACAAGATCCTAACAATGTAAAAGGATTTAATTGATAAATTGCTGCTTAGTTACGAATTAGTCAATGATGTGAAATAGACAAAATGCATGACAATACTGCATTTTCTTGTGAGAATTCGGAAATGCAGCAGACTTTCCTTTAGCAACTCTATCATTATCAGAATAATTCAAGCTGAATGAATTACAATTTAATACTCTACAATAATCACTGCTAACAGCAAGCTGCAGTCTGCACTTTAAATAAAATTACCTGAGTGTTTTTTTCTTTTGTTACACAACAATTTGTAATAATTCATTTATACATGTGTATGTATGTGTATATATATGTGTGTGTGTGTATATATATATATGTACATATATACACCTACCTACAAACATGCATACCTATTAATAAAATATTATCAAAAAGAAATGGTAAATTAAATTAAACATATTAAAACTATGTTTTGCTTTCATATAGTATTGCCAACATATATAATAGGAGATGGGAAAATAGGTTTTAGAGTTAGACCTGAATTCAGACACCAACTCTATTCTTACTAGCTGTCACTTACTTTCACTTGCTAACTCAGATAAGATATAATAGCTGCATAATCCTCAATTTCCTAATCTGGAAAAAGTACTGAATTTAATTGTCCTAAACATAGTGTGACGACTAAATGCTGCAATCCTCGAAAGTACTTAAACTAGCACCTGGCACATAACAAAAGATCAAGGCATGGAAAGGAAAGCAATTCAATGAACTCAAAAAGACAAGCCACTTTCAAGAAATTTATAATTAGATAGAAAAAAATTAGTTTAATACTGATTTACAGTTCTGTTAATTAGTCAACTTTTTAACAATCTACCTTTTACTTTCTTTAAAGTAAGTAAAATAGCATTTCTCAATGAACGTATTAAAGTAGAATCCTAACAACAACTTCCTTTGAAGAACTCTTTTGCAAAGTTCTGATAGTCTGCAAACTTGCTTCAACATTAGAAATCCTGATAAAATGTATGTCAAAATAATTCACAGATACTGTTATGACTGAAGAGTTAAAAGTGCAATATTTTAGAAACCAGGAAATGTTCATTAGTTGTAACAGGGAAAAGCAATTTGTAAATAATTTTATTTTATTGAAAAAAGTTAAGTAATAGAATGTTTAATAGTTGATTGTATATATTAGGTTTTCTTAGATTTTACTTTGTGTTTAATTTTTAAAAGTTAGATAAAATAGTTATGTAAATAATATAAAATGCCATTGTAATTATAATTGTAAGATAATTTGAAACATCTTGCAAACAATATGTACTGCTTATGAAAAAGTGTAGAAAAGGAGAGAAGAAAGAAAGGAAGGAAATAAGAGAGAGGGAAGAAGTAATAGGGAAGGAAACGAAGAAAAGAAAGTAAAAAGGAAGAGGAAAGGAAAGACAGATGGAAGGAAAGGCCAACTTCTTTATCCAAAATAATGTATATTTTAAATTAGTGGAGTTATAATTAATGGTGTTTTATCATAGCTAACAAAACCTCTAAATCAGTAAATAAACAATATGGAAAAAATGGGGAAGGATGAGTTAATAAATAGCAGATTCTCAAGTGTGACACAGTTTTCAAGTGCACCTGCTTATCTGCATGTGACCCTTTATACATGTTCATTTATCAAAACCAAACTTATTTTCCTAGATTGTGCCATCGTAGCCTATGTATAAGACCATAATAGTTCAGGATGCTCTAGAAATGTGCTTCTTCTAAGCAAGTATGAAAAACACAGTTCACCTGAGCCTTAGAAACATTATTTTAAACAACTGAAGTGATGTTTAACATAATTCTAAGGGTTTAATTTTCTGCATTTTTCTCATAAATTCCAAGATATACATTATATGTATATAATGTATATCTTATAACTATAAAAGCATTCCATTTCTAAAATTTTTCTGATCATTTTGTTTCTACATAACATCGAATAAAAGAGAAACAACTAATTAAACTGCACACTTTGCAACATATGAAACACTCTATTTCTTGTTTATCAAACCACCGAAAATAATAACTTACAAAAATTTTTTTAAAAACCTAAAAAATGGATATTTCAGCTAACATGTATGAAGCAAATTGTTGTATCTATTCCATATGATCTGTGTGTCTTTGGCAATCCTCTACAAATTATTTAAGATTTTTAAAGCAATCAGTACTCATCAGACTTGGATTACAATTTTTGTTTCATGTCTTCTTTCAAATTATCTTGATGACACCTATAATTATGATTATCAATAAAATTACTCATATCCACATTGAGTGGATGGTTAAAAAGCAAAAATGAGCAAGGACAGTAGTAAAATACACAATTAGAATATTAAGTATTAAAAGTAGGGAACATGTCCTTTACTAAACCTTGAAAAGTTGTGGAGAGCACTTATTGAAAATCTATTTGTTATGCTTATTATTGGCACTTTGTAAAAGGCAGGATGGTAAAACAGAAAGAACATTGGTATTATGAGTAGTCAGATTATAAAGAGGGAAGCCCAGATCTCCCAATTACTACCTATAAGGATTGCTATCCACTTACTAGCTCTATAACTTAGGAGATAATATAAGGGCCTAGGACATAGTAAATGCTAAATAAAGGATGATATCCTTTCACTGTGAAACAGACCCAGCATAAAAAATTCTCATTAAATTTGAAGGATAAAGAAAGTTCACCATGGAATGTGAGTCTTGCAAGTCAAAAGAGGGTAATGACTGTTTCAAATGCTATTAAATGACAACTCAAATATTGAGTGAGAAACCTGTAAAATCCTTATTATCTTACAATATGGTGCTCTACTTTGCCTTCTAACACTGAAAGCAGTTTGACAGTTTCATAACAATATGACAGTGCTAAAAATTTTATGTTATTGTTTTTATAATTAATTATGTCATTTTGGGTATAATTTGTTGGCTTTCAATTATAAGCTTATCTAAAAAGAGAAGGGATTATACAGAAAAAGACTAAACACAGAATGCTTACATTTATAAACTCCTGGCTCTCACAGATCCCATGCTCCCCAGATTAACATCGCAGGTGTTTGGCTTTGGCTTTTCCAAGTTCAGAAGATTTTATGCATTGATTGTCTTTCTTAGTCCCTAGTATTCATTTTGGATTTTCTTTTGCAGGAGAACACAAGAATGCTCAGGATTGCAATGCTACAACTATTTCATGGTTGTTTTTAATTAACAGGAATAAAACATGACAAATATGTTCAAATTAATGAATTTTGATAATTGCTAAGATCCTTCAAAGTTTATTTTTGTTTTCTAATCCAAAAAGTATTTATTATGTACTGAATATAATTATCCCTTTCTTCATTGTGCCCTCTTCATCTCAGTTCTAGAATTTCTTATTTCTTTCATAAATATCAAAATATCAATATTAACATAGATTGTAAGGAGAAGAGTGAATTCAACAGCTTTTTTCTTGTGGTAAAATATGCATAACCTCAAATTTACAATCTTACTATTTTAATTGTACAGTTCATTGATATTATGTCCATTCACATTGTTGTGCAATCATAACCACCAACCATCTCCAGAAGTTTTTCATCATCCCAAACTGAATCTCTGTTAAACATAACTCTATATTTTCTCTCCCCACAAGCCCTGGTAGCCACTATTCTACTTTCTTTATAAGTTTGACTATTCTAGGTAACTTGTATTAGTGGAATGACACAACATTTGTCTTTTTGTGTCTGGATTATTTCACTTAGCATAATGTCTTCAAGGTTCATTTCTGTGTTAGAATTTCGATCCTTTTTAAGTTGTGGTAATATTCCATTATATGTATATATTGCATTTTGTTTATCTGTTCACTAGTTGATGGACATTTGGGTTACTTCCACCATTGGGCTGTTTGGAATAATGCTGTTATGAATATTGGTGTGCCAATATCTGTTTGAGTTCTGCTTTCAATTATTTTGGACATATACCCAGAAATGGAATTGCTAGATCATATGGTAATTAATTCAATAACTTTTAAGGCCATTTTGCATTTCCCAGCTGAACCAGTACAAATAAAATTGTGAGCAAACTCCGCAGTGGATAGAAGAACTTCTCTATCAACCCACAAAATTATGAGAATTAATACATTGCTGTTCCAATAAAGTTCATGATGGGAAGCTCAGATTCTATGATTGCCTGAATCCTAGAGTCAGGTGTTTGGTCTCTACCAAGGCCAATAACAAACCAAGATTTGTTTCCACAAAGAGGTCAGTTTTCTGACCTACGAGTCCTAGGAATAGGTAACAATATATTATAATTGGGGCTTTCCAGATGCTGTCTACAATATCTTTACTTGCCACAGATTTAATAAATATTATTAGATCTCCAAGGTCCCAAAACCCAGTGACAAAGGTGCTTGGAATATAACTTGGATCTACTGCTCTGGCAGCCCTATGGGTTTCTCACTGAATGTGTCTTAGCATCCTTTCAACAATGGTACACCTTCCCTCCATTATTCACAGGACTGTCAAATATTGAACCTGGTCTTAACAGTAGATGACATAATGTACATACATTTGTCATTTACTTTGATGAGAATATGCTCTAAACAAATAAGCTCTCCTAAACTTTGTGGGGTGTCAATCCTCTGAACTTTCACAGGGATTATTTTCTGTCTTTAGGCATATACCTATCTGACAAAGGCATCCACGATACTGGCTACTTTCTGCTTATCAAATCTAATCAACATGATGTAATAAATATAGTGGAACACTGCTGTGGGTTGTCAAGACAATTAATATCTCTGTAGATTGCTTTATGACAGAGAACAGAAGAGTAGAAATTATTCTGAGTTAATTCAATAAAGTCTACTGTTGACCCTGCTAGGTAAAAAGCAAGCTGCTTCTGGTAATCTTTATAAATAAATATAGAGGGGGAAAAAAAGCAATTGCCACATCAATAACTGTACATCAGTCACCTGTGTTTGGGATGTTTTGTTCCCTTAAATGTATCAATTCTGGATCTCCAGTAGCAATTGAATCATCTCCTTATTAAGTTTGCAGCAATCCACAGGTGTTCTCCAAGATACGCTTACTTTCTTCCCAGGTTAATAATGCCAAATGTGGGAGTAGTGGTCAAAATCACTTCTTCCCTGTCTCAGTCCATTCAGGCTGCTATAGAAAAATATACCTTAGACTGGGGAATTTATAAATGACAGAAATTTATTTCTCATAGTTCAGGAGGCTAGGAAGTCCAAGATCAAAGTGCCGGCAGATCTGGTGTCTGACGAAGGCTCTCTGCTTCATAACTGGTGGTTTTTCGCTGCCTCCTCACATGGAAGAAGTGAACAAGCTCCCTTGGGCCTCTTTTGTCAGGGCACTAACTCCATTCATAAGACCAGAATCCTCATGACTTAATTACCTGCTAACGACTCCACCTCTTAATATTATTGTATTGTGGATTAAGTTTGAACATACGAATTTGGGAAGGACACAAACCCTGATACCATTTCTCCATCTCTCCACCTCATCTCTGCAATTCCCCCAAGGAAGAAAGGTTGCTATGGATGTACTATGCATTGTAATGGTCCTCAATGCATGGGCCAGGGAGCCAATGTGGGAATTTTGTCTGTTGCTGAGAATGTTGATTCTCACTTATTCTTCAAGAACAGAGGAAATAAACACAGGGTGACTCTGTTTCTTGAGAGTTGAACATAGAGTAAGACTTCATTTATTACCTAATTGCCATAAACATCCATTCTGATAATCCAGCATAATACACCTCTGTATAGAACAAATAAATACTAGCATCATATTGAATAATAGTATTCAACCCTTTCAGAAAATGTATCGACATATCAACATAAACCCACATGAATAGTTTGTGATTTATGTATTTCTATTTTAATTATGAAATAAGAACAAAATATTATTCTATTTGTTTACTAGGCATGTCATTCAATTTTTCTTTTCTATGAAAACAAACATAAATCTTACAATGAGTTTCAAACTATAAACCACAAATTAGATTATCAAGTAAAATTTTCAATGCATATGACAATTAATCTTCCTTAAACTATATTGGAGTTGATGCTGGAGGAAGTGAGGACATCTATCCAGAAAAGTGCTTTTTGATGACATATTATGAAAGACAGAATGGAAATAAAGTTATATATCAACCAAAGTTAATTATGAGAAACATGTAATGTGAAAGAACTGGAGTGTCATTTTTAAAGTGCTTCAAGTTTTCTAATAGAATAACATCAGAAAAATTTGAATTATGACTGGAAAAATTAAGATTTGCATTTTCATATAATATAAATAATTTTTTAATCATTATAGCACTATATTAAATAACATTATCCAGTTTATTAGTGTCTCACTCTAAGAATATAACTTCATATCAAATTTAGTATGGTGAAAATACAAATACTTTAGAAAATCTAGAAATAATCTAATTCAGAATGCAATCAAGATATTTTGAGGATAGAAGTATTTTATGTTTCTATTATATAAATAAATGTGGCTTAAATTTTTAATATCTATTAATTTAAAGACAATAGACATTTTAAAAATTCCCAAATTAATACTAATCTCTATAGACAACTATCAATTATTCAGCTTGACCTTTCCATAAATACTATTTGCATCTATAAAATGTTATGTGTAAAGTCAATAATATTTCCCATTAATCATCATTATAATTTTAGAAATACATATTATGGAAAAACAAATTTAATTGGAAGATAATGAATAGAGTACTTAACATTAATGTTATTTTTGAATATACTCTGCCTTTGTACTTTCAATGAATACTCCAGAGTTTTAAATAAACATAGAAAGATTAAAGTAAAATGTCACAATCTAGTATTCAGATCACTATGAACATGTAAACAAATTTTATTGTTCTTTAATTTATTGAGAAATTTATTTTCTATATTTATTATATGACAATTGGAATTATATTAATAAATATTAACTATAATTCTTTACTGACCTTGAATATCTCATAAATAAAATAGAACACTATTGTAGTTATTTTTCTTTTTACTTTTTACTAATAGTAATTACCAAATAAATGCTTAAGTACATAACTTATAATACCAGATGGCTTCTGAGAGAGTACAGCAATCATGCCAACCACATAAATAAAAATCTAGCTCCTGATTTTGTGACCAGTTAGAGCAGAGTTGGAAGAATTTTTTCTAAGATGTGCCAGATAATAAATATTTTAGGCTTTGTTGGCCATATAGTTTTTTTTGCAACTACTAAACTCTGCTATTGTAGTGAGGTAACAGCCACAGACAAATGGGCACAACTCCATTCCAATAAAACTCTTTCCAACACAGGCAAAGTGCCAGATCTGCCTTATGGAACATAATTTGCCAACCTTTGACTTAGAATAACAAGAAGCATATTTACAGATTTGGAAGATTTTTAAAGCTGTTATGAAGTTCAACAAAATGAATGGTTAGTAAAATGAAATAAGTAAACAATATAACAATATAGTACAGTGTTTATTTCTTATAGAAGGTCTGGAAACTAGATTCCTGGTAATTATAATGTTCATGCTTTTTATTTTAATTTGTAATATCTCAATCAGCACTGACATAATCAAATGACTTCAGAGTTATAGACCAGGCTTGTTAGAGTTTTCATTTAGCATATACGTGAGTATCAGTGAGATAGGAACCAAAGTAAGCACTTAGAAACTCTCTAGGCCGGGCGCGGTGGCTCAAGCCTGTAATCTTAGCTCTCTGGGAGGCCGAGGTGGGCGGATCGTTTGAGCTCAGGAGTTCGAGACCAGCCTGAGCAAGAGCGAGACCCCATCTCTATTATAAATAGAAAGAAATTAATTGGCCAACTAAAATATATATAGAAAAAAGTAGCCGGGCATGGTGGCGCATGCCTGTAGTCCCAGCTACTTGGGAGGCTGAGGCAGCAGGATTGCTTGAGCCCGGGAGTTTGAGGTTGCTGTGAGCTAGGCTGACGCCATGGCACTCACTCTAGCCTGGGCAATAAAGTGAAACTCTGTCTCAAAAAAAAAAAAAAGAAACTCTCTGGCTCTTAACTATACTTTTTCAGTCTATGTGTCATGAATGAAAGTGAGATGCAGAAAGTTTAATGTTCAATGAAAAACTATTTTTGTGTGATATATTTGTCCAGGAACAAAAAATGTACCAGAAATGTTGACCTTTAGGTGAATGTACCTTTTTAAATTTGGTCTTTTCTCTATAAAAAGCAGAACTGGTGAGTCAGCACCATGAATAACACACAAAGGCACATACCAAACAGTTATGAATAGACAGTAATTGAATGATGGAATCTTAAAATATATAGAAAATCAATTTCACCCTTACCTTAAAATAAAGTATTTCTAAGAAATAGACTGAAAAACCTTCAGATGAAATCAGAACAGGCAATTACAGTGTCCTAGAACATCTGATCATCTGATTTGCAGGTCCTTTAAAGATAACCAGAAACACATCAGCAATTGTATATATTCTGAGAATAAAAATCTATAAGATAAATATTTCATCAGAACAATGAAAGTATTAAGATCAATAATATTAAAATAAATATTAAGACAAAAGAAGGAAAAAATTAAAATATCTTTTGATAGCATAATGAGTGCTGTGAGCACAAATAGGTGAATTTACCCCTAAATATTTTCATGGGAATGAGAAGGTAAAAGAAATCTTAAATTCATTTTATAAAGCACATTGTTTATGAGAAGTGAACACAACAGTTGTATTCTAAGTCTGGGTCTACATACATATGATAATAATAATAATAATAATGAAATATATAGAAATACTGTAATATTTCACCACCGCTCTAATAACTAGAATTATAATGATTCATAGTTGTTATATGCCAAACAGTAACTTTATAAGAAGCAACAAAAGTATAAGTAAAATTAGTTTAAGCAAAGAAAAGGGGGGGGGTGGATTTGTGGCTATGAAGTGCAATGCTTGACTGGAGACTTGGCTGTGTTCATCGGGCATCTCTCTTAGTCTCTCGGCTCTCTTAATCTTCAGCTCTGATTTTCTCTGCAATGGTTTCATTCTTCAGAAAATCCTTAAACACACTAAAGAAATATCATTTTATAGCTTCAGAATTATAGGATCCTTGTAGCTTGTGATCTTGAAAGAGAGAGACTCATTTTTGCTGACAGCTATTACAATCCATACAAAAGGAATCTGTTTCTTCCAGCTTGGGTAAATGTCCATGTCTAGAAATTACTCTTTTCAGAGAAATAAAGATATTTAGGTTGAGGGACTTAGTTCATTTCTCTATATGCAGCTATCAAATTCATTTCATTTAGGTGGAGATGCAAACTCACTATAAGAGCTTTGCTTCCTTTCCTGCTTCTCCATCCAGTCTTCACCTTCAATTTCTTCTGAAACCACTATTCCTGCTTTGCTCTTTTTGTTTGTAGACACTTCAGATTTGAGTTTTACTACTTTTCCTAGACTTGTCTTCTCTGGATATGACTGTTCCAATATATTTGTGCATTGTCCTAAGGCTGTGTGTCAAGAAAACCATTTTGAGTTCCCTCAATCCACCCCCTCAACCTTAGGTCAGATCCACCCAACATGAGAACCACAGCCAAGCACTGATGAGGTCCCTCCCTTGCCAAGAAGGGATCTAGAGCATTAGTTAAGTTTTCTTTTCTTATTTTGCTTCCACACCTTCACTATTTCCTTGCGTAAGAAACCATTACCACCAAGTTGCATCAGATTTAGTAATGAAATAAGTACATTTTATTACCCAGAATAAGTTTTTTGTCTCTCTGCCACAAAGTTGATGACAGCTATACTCTTCCTCCTTCTCCTATCAAATATTTTATTGTTCAAAACAAAGGGTACAATGGTAGAAACATACTGCCATTTTACCACACACGTCAAATTGCAACACAAGGATGTTTCCAGAATCTGGGAAATTCCACAGGACAAAGAACCTGATTTCCTCAACAAATAAATTGCAAGGGAAAAAAGGCGGGGGGAGGGGAGAGTAAACTGTGGATTAGGAAACATTGATCAAATGCAATGTGTGAACCATGTTTGGATCCTGATTTGAATAAATGACTTAAAGGAACTCTTAGGTGTAATAATTTTTTTGAAAAGAGACTTCTTATATCTTTTAGAGAGAAATAACAAAGTAATAAAGAGATTACAAATGAAATGATATGTTAACTGGAACTTGCTTAATAATAAATCCATTTGATGGGGTGGGGGGAGGATGTTGGAGAGAAAAAGATGAACCAAATTGTTAATAATCATTGATCCTGGAAAAATACACACAAAAATATTATTGTCAAGGTGAAAAATTATCACAAAAATGAATGACAAAGGTATCTTTGTCAATTAATTATACTCTTTAAAAAATACATTTAAATAACATTAAATTAACAATATATGATCAGCTTTACAACTGGAAATAAGAATTGATTTTTTTTTCTATTCTTCTTCTACCAGACACTATACAGGCAAGTATTGCTACATATTAAAATTTTCTCCTTAATTCTAAATTTAGAAAATGTTTCAAAATTATTTTAGTCTCCTAATCCTATGTTTTCCACCTATATGTCAATCTAATTATATGTTTTTACATGTACTAGGAAAACTCTTCATTATTTGTGATAAAGACTTTTTTGTGATAAAGACTCAAATATTGTAAAGCTTACAACTACTCATATTCCTGGTTATTATCCTCTCTTGGCTGATGCATAATGATAGCACTGATTCTGGTGGAAGAATGAGGTAGGAAAGGGTTTAAATAGTCTTTTAAGACTAAGGCCTTCCTTGGAATTTGCAGGACTGAAAATCAAATTACACTGGGGACTTCATCTCTTCTCACCTTTCCTTTTCTATAAAATGCATGCATACCTGAATAGATAGACACATTGAACATAACCAACAGAAATATTTCAGAAAGGAAAAATGCTTGGGATAAATGATCAGTTTTCTCCTAAATCAAGTTAATCTCCTAAAATAAGTTATTTGTATTTTTTATGTATTCAACAGATTTGTATTTGAGTACCATCAGATCCTGGTAATATTCTAGGCCATCAATTAAGTAGAAAACACTAAGTACATAGTCTCATGAGTTTTTTATTCTACTGGGAGAGACAGTAAATAAAGAAATAAATAAATACATAGAACAAGGAAAGTCATTTTAAAGAGTGACAATGATACCGACAAATAAAACAGCTATGAGATAAAGATCTTCTGGAGCAAAGGGTTAGTTTAGATTGAGTGTTCAGAGAAAGCTTCTCAGAGGAGGAAATATTTCTACTGAGATTGGAGTGACAAAAAAGGAGCCATTTGTGTTGAGATCTGGACTTGAAAATCCACGATGTTTCATGTGCACAGTCCTTCATTCTGTCCCTCAAATATATCAAACTCAATCAAGGCTCAGAGTCATTTTGCCAGTGATTCCCTCTGCCTAAATTGTAGCTCATTCAATAGGTTAGATATCTTAGAATAGAATGAAATTAGTTGATATGGAGAGAAGCAGATATGGAAAATGGGTATTAAATGTAGATACATATGTTAAACAATATTGCTAGAAAATCCTGTGTAGTGCTGGATTTAGAGAGAAATCAAGGATCATCCCTAGTTTTCAGGAAAAAGGAATGGCTGTTGCTGTGTACTGAAGTTAGAAACGATTATAGTCAGTTGTGGGATTTCTTATGGAGTTGTGGAATTGCAGTGGGAATTTAGTTCTTTATGGAAATTTTTAGTTAAAGATATCTATTAGACATCCTATCTTCCTACTGACTTTCTAATCAAACCATTGCTCTTAAATGGCTTGATGCATTCCTATCTAATTTCATACCACCATTGGTCTAGGCATGGATAAATGACCTAAGTTGAACCAATCAGGCCAATAAAAAGTTAGATATTTCATGCCTGAAGGGGAACAAGTCTTAGAATGTTTTAACTTTGTGGATGACAGACCATAAAGGAGGTGGGAGTGGGGAAATAGTCCTCGATGCAATTGAATCAACTAATTCTGCGATCATACTACCTCTGGACTTCCTGTGTATATGATATCAATCTTCTCTATTCTTAAATCTAGTTTGAATAGGGAATTGTTATTTGCAACCAAAAGCCTCCAAACTGATATATACTCCCCAAGATTTTAAAGGCATCTGCAGTTGTGGTTATCATTCATCTGTGTCCAAAGGTCATATGTGTGGGACTTTTATGGACAGGTGATAAGAATATATTTTTAATTGTGCTAAAAATGCAAACTTGAATATAAAAAATGTGAGTTTTCTTAGGAACTAGAATATTTCCCTTTGTTTGAAAGGCATCTCTTATTTCTCTAGATCAAGGTTTCTCTACCTCACATTACTAACTTTTAAGGCTGAGCAATAATTATTTGTTGTGGCAGACTGTCCTGTGCTTTGTTGCATGGTTAGCAGAATCCTTGGATTCCACGCATTAATGTCAATAGGAACTCTTCCCTTTCCCAATCAAAAATTTCTCCATAGTTCTAACACCCAAACATTTCTCCATATATTGTCAAATGAACCCTGGGTGACAAAATTGTCCACTACTCTAGATTGATCTAGAAGTATCTAGAGTGAATCATTGGTAATAAATTGTGATTTTTATGTTCTTTTATGCTTCCCAACATTTTTACATATGCCCTTTTACAGAATGATTTTTAAAATCACCCTGTAAAACTGTATGAACAAGGATAGAAGACTAGTAAAATGGTTTATAATCTGACCAAATATACACCAGGATCCAGTCTGATTAAGATAACAAAGTAGCAGTGAAAATCCCAGCCTCCACATCACATATGCTTGTGCCAACATCTGATACTCTCCAAATGCAAGTCTCAGGGCAGTCATACTCATTAAAAAACTAAGGGTCAATCAAATGTCACATCCATTTACACTACAGGTGCAGCCCCTAGAGAGGTAACTGTTCTAAGATCTACTTTTATGTAATGCATTTATAATTACACAGTTTGAGAACAACAGCATAAAGAAAATTATAGCTATACAAACATGGACTTTCTCTATATTACTTTTAAAAATCTTATATTTACTTACATACAAAAGATGTAAACAATAAGACATTGCTTTTCTAAAAGCAACTTTTATATATTTTAAAGGATAAAAACCTCAATCAGTGATCCAGTTAATTCTAACTTTTATCATATTAGTTTATAGCCATATAAACCCAAATTAATACAAATAATTGAGCCATTTAAATTGAAAATAGAAGTGACACAAAGAAAAATTACTTAATTCTGTGGACTTGTATGTGTAGACGCACATCGTCATTCTCACTATCAATTTCTTCTATTTTTGCTTTATGAATTATGTCCTTTTACAAGAGATCTGCAAGGTCACAAAATGAAAAGATAAAAGTCTACTTCTGTGAAATCAGCTCAGAAATTTTACAAAAAGCCTTAAAGTAATAAATCATGACTCAGAGACTGTCAGGAAGTTGAAGTACTATACACCTCATTTGAAAGTACATCTTGTTCATTCTGAGAAGTTATAACAAAGCTTTCAGTTCTGGCTTAAAATCGACTATTTTTCTCCTCCATTTCTTAGTATAGATGTCATAGAGCTGTTTAATTCTGTTCCTCTTCTCTCTGTTCTAACAGCAAACTATTTTAATAACAACCTGCTAAATATTAAAAGCAGTCAATAGCTATATTGTCATATTGAAAATAGCATGTTCCTATTTTAAAAACTCATTCAACAGAAAGAAATATGATAAGCACAGCTTTAATATCTGCAAAACAACAACTTCATGAAAAAGTTCATTACATTTGTATAATTGTTGTATTTTGAATATTCATTCTAAATTTTAAAACTTCTCTTAATAATAAAATTGTTCTTCTTTTAAAATTATACTTTAAGTTCAGATACCTTCAAATATATCTTTCTCTTATTTAACATTTTACATAAAGCCTGAATTTCATACAACTAACCATACAATAAAAAATGTTGGGAACAATAAGAGGGGCTAGTAAAATTAACAGAATATTTTGAGGCTGGAGTATCTTTTGGAAAAAGCATAAATAATTATTTCTATTTATTATTCACTGATGACCTAAATAAAAAACAAGAAACTTAGGTAAGCAAAACATGAAAGGGAAGCATCAGGAAAAAAGTAAAATTTGACCTGGTTCTGGAAGGATTTTCAGATTTTAATAGTACGGTAGTCCCTCCTTATCTATGAAAAATATGTTCCAAGACCCCCTGTGGATGCCTGAAACTATGGGTAGTACCAAAGGCTATATATGCACACTATGTTTTCCCTATACATACATATTTATGGTAAAGTTTAATCAGCAGACATAGCCTCTCCAGTCATTTTTAGATTTTTTCAGTTCAAAACTATTCCTACATCTCTGTAAACATCCCCTACTTGCAGCAAATGGCTTGGTGTCGCTTATTTCAGGGGGATTCCTTGCTGAACTTTCCATACAGGCTCAATGCTTTCTAGCATAACACACTGCTGTAGATAGGAACACGTTTTTTGTTTACGTCTCCCACCCACAAACGTGATGCCTTTTCCATATTAACTAAGCACTTAGCACACACTGTGGCCATACCTTTTGCAGTTTGCAGTGCAACAGCAAAACTAACACAAATGTCTTTATTCTTTCTTCACAATAGCACAGATAGGGAATTTGTTCTTCCTGTAGATATTAGCAACCTCTGAATACAATTTTTCTTCTTTTCTTATTAAGTCCAGAACTTTCACCTTTTCACTTAAGGGAAGCACTTAGAGGTTCTCTTTGACATATCGGAATTGCCAGCATCATTACTCTTGCACTTTGAAGCCATTATTAAGTAAAATAAGGGTTAGTCAATCTGATAACTGAGATGACTACTAAGTGAATAAGGGTGGGTAGTGTAAACATTATGGAGACACTGAACAAAAGGATGATCCATGTCATGGGCAGGATGCAGCTGGACTGCACAAGATTCCATCACGTTTCTCAGAAGGATGCACAATTAAAAACTTTTGAGTTATTCATTTCTGGAATTTTTTATTTAGCATTTTCAAACCGCAGTTCACTATGAGTAACTAACTAAGACCTCAAAAGGCAAAACAGATAATTAAAAATAAGGTTTTAATAGTAAGAGAGGTTTATGTGTTTATAATGGATGTATATGTGGAGGATGCAACCGTAGAGGAGGAGAGTAAGATAAAATTTCACTGGAAAAGTCAGAGTGGGGAAAATATTTCCAAGGCACCCAACATTAGTCATCACTGGGATAATTTAGTGGCATTTAAGTGACTGAATGCATATATAGATGAGTCAAAGAAGAACACAAGGTTTCAGAATCTAGTCTCATTTGCTTTCATTGTGGAAACAAAAGTAGAAGAAACACATTTGCAGGAGAGATGCATGTGTTTTTGTTTGTTTTATATTTCTTGGGCTTTGGGGTTTAAGAAACAGTGAAACATTTGATGATCAGCGATAAGGAATGGCTGTCGATAAAGAAAAAATTAAAACTATAAAAGGTTTATTATGTTTATACAGATAATAAGAGGTATAAATGAAACTACTATGGAAAGAATATCTCTTAAAAGTTCTTCTTTGTCAACTTCACATCAGAAGATGGAAGAAGTGTTGGTATATCTGTTGCTTTAAGGAAGGAAAGGAATGGAAACCATAGATGCATGACTAATGGCATCACAGAAATATATAGTTTCTTAGTATGTATTTTGAAGTGGAGGCTTTTTTCCTTTCAAAATTACTACTTGAATATCAATACTGATTATGTCATAGAAGTGCATGTTCAATATTATTAGATGCTTTACTAGCTCAGGAAGTTATCAATGAAGGTACAACCTACATATAAATGTAAATCAGCTGTTGTTCCAAGAAAAATATAAAAAATTGATTCTTGTACTTTAAAATTTATTCTCTAAAATGGATAGACTGATTGGAGTTTAAAAAACACATAAGGAAATTGACTGGAAATTACAATTTAAGCAGTCCGTGGAAGTGAAAGAACTTATGCACTTTTTCTGTGAATTCTTTAGTAGGAAAAAGTAAACTCAGATTCTCATTTCATTTATAAAGGTCACCCCAGGGATCCTGCCTCTATACATTCTTGTCATTATGAAAACTAATTGCTAATCCTGTTTCCTCAATAAAACACAAGTCATTGAGGGTATCCATGATAGAACAGATTTTCCTTAGTATCTTGAGTGTACAGAGAAGAGGGGCTTAGATGATAATTATAAACATCTTTAGAAACAAATTATCTTCTGAAAATGCCTTTAGCTGTTCCATACCAAGAAAGTTTAAAATGTCCATTTATATTATATAGAAACCATCATTATACCATCTTTCTGACTCCTCTGTTCTCCATTTAATTCCTTTCAATCATAATAAAATAAATCATTTTTAAAAATCACTGTTCATATCATTTCTATTTTAGTAATTCAACCATGTCTGTGTTGGCCTCATTTTTTAGCCCAGTTTTTTTTGTTTGTTTGTTTTGTTTTGTTTTTTCTGTACAAAGAAAGCATATTGCCTAAAAGAAGTATTTGGAATGGCAATAATGTGAAATATATCTAAATCAAACTTTACTAATAAAATGGGAAGAAATCTTTAAAAGTTGTGTCAACACTTATTTAAAAATATTTGGTTCAGAGTCTATTAAATGAAGCTCAAAGCCTGCATTAATTTGTCGTAGAATCCTGGTCCCTTTCCACTAAATGCTGCTAACATCCTCAATGATTGTGATATCAAAAAACCCAAATACATTTAAAAGGCATTCTTCAGTGGGCAGTATCTTCCCTTTGAGAACCACTTATTTAAGACAAACTAAGACAGCTTGCATGGAGTCCCCATCCCCACTGACCCACCTGAGAGATTGCCTTGGAAGAAAAGCAAAAAGGGTCTTCCCAGAGGCAAATCTAGTTAAGGCAGACTGGTGAACAAAGAAAATTTCTTTCTTGACAAGCAGCCACATACTAATGATGTCTGTTATGAATAAGGTCTCTGGTTCTTCTTATTTTAAAGCAGGATCTCTCATAGCTGGTATACTGCTCCATTTCTACTCTTGTATATAGAAGGTATAGAATAGAAGGTAATTTAACTTATCATTTATTCATTAGGTGTTAGACAGTAATAGACCACATTTGTATGACTGAAAGGAATATACAATCCCCTAGAGACAAATTTTCAGACAAATTCAGAAAGTAGATCTTTTACATTGCATTACTTTGGGGAAGGTGTGAATTAATTTTGAATAGGCAAAGGACATTTTACATGTCTTTATATAAGCAAAAGAACATGTATGGACGTTGGGGAGTCAAAGGGGTGGACCATTAGAAACATGTATATTTGTTTACTAGCAATACCTTTCCTTTTATTACAATAACAGAAGCTAGGTTTTGCTTTGAGATAGATCCCCCTTTCTCATTTTCCATTATATCATTTGAAATGGATTGAACTCCAGCAGCCACAAAGTTGTGCAGATAAACCTGGCTACAAGGATATGCAGATAAACCAATAAGTGTCAATGGTAAAAGAGGAAACGTATGTGGCATGGGTATTAGAGAAAATCACCCTATATTTTAGGATGTCCTAGAAGCTACTGCGAAGACCTGTTTCAGTTGAATCAGGTTATGTATTAATAGATGGAAGATTGAAAAGACTTCAGCCACTTTCAAACCAGACAGAGAGAGTTAAAACTGCAGGGGGAACTACCACATGGATTAGTGAAGCAAACCTTACGAAGGCAGATTATGGAGATGAAAAGAAAGTAGGCTCCTGATACCCTGCAAGGGGCCCCAAATCAAGCCACCTTTGAAACCCAGTTTATTTCTGGGGTTTCAGTTGCATGAGCTAATAAGTTCCCATTTATAATTTAAGTCACTTTTGAATTTGATTTTGATCACTTGCAACCAAAAGAATTGCTAGGATCAAGCTGCTCTTTGATCTTCAATGGTTAGGAAGAGTTCATATGTGTGGGAGAAGCAGAACTGTCATGCCTGGGACTCAATGCCATCTTCTGTGAGACTAATGTTTAGGTTACTTGACTCATCTTCCCTCTTCCTCAATGAGGCTTAATAAAATTGTTGCTAATTAGCTCAGACTGTGACATTGCCCTCCTCAACCAATCACCTGCTCCTGACCCACAGAATCTAACCAGAGTGGGAAAGAGATGGTGTCAGTGAGTATGAGGAGCAGGCAGTGTCAGTAGACAAGACTTTCAATCTAATAATTTCTAATTGTCGAAGCAGTTCTGCTTTCATGTCTTATATATTAGATATTCCATTAAATTTCACTTGAAGAAAAAGGGCACTCAGTTACTTAAAAAGTGAAAGAGAAACAGAATCAAATTTTTAGAACTACTATATCCTATGCTGTAACTCATAGACGTCATTTTTCTGATACAGATATACATGTAACCTTAAAAGTTACAAAACTAGGACTCCTAAAGATGAACTAAGATGATGATGTCTTTGAATATGTGGGATATAGATGGAGCTGTAAAATTGTACAAGTTTAAGTCTGGACTTTAGTGACAGAACATCCACATTCTTTTCTCATTGCCTCATGCTTTGGAATAGCTTAACAACTCTCTATTACAGAAAGAAGTTTCCTTCTTACATATAATTAATCAATTGAAAACCAACTTGAGGATACTTGCTTGGGAAACACTTGAATCCATGCAATATCTTTAACAAGTCAAGCTTAGCTTTTGCATTACTTTCCTCTTGATTCTGAATTAAAATGGACATTGGAACATTCAATTTAGCTTTGCCTACTGAGGCTTTGCACTAAAATTGTAAAGATAAAACCTCAGTAGAGCTATGGAATCCACATAAAACTTTATTGGAGTTTAAATACAGCAAATAAATAAAAGACCTGAAGTTGGAAAAATTATGTCCCTATAAATGAATTGTTGGATTGACTTCCTTTATTGCCTAAGGGCTCTGTGGACTTCCGAGGTCTGCTAAAATTCTCATGGTGCCCACACATGGGTACAGAGACCACAATCTGTGTAGTTCAATGCCAAGCACTGTAGCTCCCACATATAGCCCATGAGCAATTAGTTCAGACTAACTGGCCCATCTTTGTTTTCGTTAAGTTCCTTGACATCAACATTTGTTGAGAACCGAAGCCTGCAACTTTCCCATGACCCAAGAAACGAACAACAAGGTTAAAACTCTCTCAAGCCTTTGCTTAATGTCAGCCCCTGGTTGAGTCTCTTGTGCCCTATCTTAAGACCAGGACCAAGTCTTGAGAACTTTATGTAAGGTCTGTTAAGTGCAGCCTTTCTTCTATAGAAGTAGCCAAGCATCTACACAAAAACAGCTCTTCATCTGTGTGAAAGCCCTCTCTTTAATCTAAATAATATAATGCCTTAATGCTTAAACCAGTTCAAAAGAAGCCCTTGCACTGCCAAAGTTAAAATACCCTGCCTACTAAAGGCCAGTGCCCAAAGTCAGAGCCATGGATCAGACCCAAGCAAAAACTAATACATTATGTATATTTTGCTCTCCAAATGCCCTAATACTGACTTGAATTAATATACCTTCCTCTGTCTAATATTCAGGATTTTGCCCAATCACAGAGTAGTGTTATATATGGAAGGGTTACAACATGGACAAATGAAAATAAAATTTGTCCCATGGAGTAACATGCTCTCAAGAGAGATGGAAAAGAAGAGGGCTATATATGCATGCTCAGGTTCTCCTTACAAATTTAATAATCTTCCTCCCCTGGGAAGGAGTGAGGGAGACATATAGAGAGTTCAGAAACATTAACTCTTGGGATCATTCTGCATTGAAAAACAGCCACATTAGGGAGAAAATTACTTTTCTACTTGTAGGGCATAGTGAAAATTAGTCTTGCATTCTTTCATCCTCAGGTCTTGATAGTTTAGTGTGTAGCTATTATAATGTCATAAGGAAGTTTGTCAAAAATGAATAATTAATATATTTTAAATGAATAGTTTATAGATTATAGGGGGAAAGCCAATGACCAAGAACTCATTCAAAATTCAGCTCTTTTGTAAAAGGATATATGCCAATGTTTGGTTGGTGAGATTAAAAATCATTGTCTTCTATGCGTGTTTATAAATTCAAAGGCATTATATAGCTATACTTTTCTCATTAGAAAATAAAAGTTATTTTTTAGATTATTTCCCAGGCTTCTCAGAGCAGCCAATATACCAAAATATTTAAAACAAAACTTACTTAATGAGTGCTAACAGGGTAAATAGCTTATATAATCTATCCCAATGTTTCTGCGCCTTCACATATTGCTTTTACTTATTAACATGATTTATTTTGTCATTCATGTTGTTGAGCCTCAGGGTGTGCCAACAGAATTTAGAATATACAAATAAAAATGTAATGCTATTTCAAAGTTTTACTTATATAGATAAGTCTTCTCTACTCTCAAAAACATATTAACAAACATGTAATATAAAAGATATTTGTTTCATTGGCTAATAAAAATTAAAATGTACTTACATTTATTATCATGTGCTTATATCATATATACAATCATACGTGGATTAACAATGAGGATGAAGATGCATTATAAGATGTGCATCATTAGGTGATTTCCTGGTTGTGCAAACAACATACTTACAAAAATCTTGACTGTATAGCCTACTACACACCTAGTCTGTCTGGTATAGCCTATTGCTCCTAGGCTATAAAACTGTGCAGCACGTTACTTTACTAAATACTGTAGCTAATGGTGACACAATGGTAAGTATTTGTGTATCTAAATGTGGGAAAGGTACAGTAAAAACACAGCTTTATAATCATATGGGACCACCATCTTGTACGTGGTCATGTACATATACATGCTGTGCATGACTACATATGTACAAACACAAATCTCACTGAATAATATGAAATGCAAACACAAAAACTATGCTATTTAATTTGTTTAAATCTATACTTCAACTACTGTAGAATTAAAGTATTTTCAGGTATACATTTGTTGGTGTACTTTTTAATAGGCTTATTCTAAATCTCTTTTCTTTCACAAGCATGCCACTTCCAAAGATAAGACAGTGAAATCACATATGTTAACATACATACAATGCAAACATTGAGTATTAGCTGTAGTAGATTCAAGATAATTACAAGTCATTACCTCTTCCATTGAGAAATGCCATCCAATTCCATTTCTCTTGAATTCAGGCTGACTTTAATGACATGCTGGGCCATGGAATGTGATAGAAGTGACAATCTAAGACTCAGAAAACTGTCTCTGGGACTGCTGAGCTGCCATGTAAGAATTCTCATTCCCCTGAGACTGCCATGTTGGAGACACCACATATGGGTGATTTCAATAGCCCAGTGAAATCTAGTTTTCCAATCATCCCTGCTAAGGCACAAGACACAAGAGGGAAGACATCTTGGATCCTATAGATCAGCCCACCCACCAGTTGGATCCCACTAAGTAGTTTTCATTGATGTCACAGGGAATAGAAGAATTTCCCAGTTGAGTCCTGCCTGAATTCCTTATTTACCATATCATAAAATTTAATAAAATGACTGTTGTGTCAAATAACTGTATTTTGGTATAGTTTGTTACTCAGCTGTGAATAACTGGTATAGATGCCTGATTATGATCTTTATAAGAAAGCATGATGTGAACTGTGTTTATTATCAGTGAAATTGCCTAAAATAGCTTTAGACCTTCTTGATCCTTGAGTCTACATTAGTGATTTTCAAGCTTTTTTCCTACTCTGACATGACATAATTAATGCTAATTTTCACCTATTCAAAAGACTGTTGTTAGCATCATTGCTTGTTTTGGTCTGTCTCATATCTAATTTAGATTGTGGCTGTGGGTAAATCTCAACGCACTTGTTATAATTCAGTTTCTTTCCCTCTCTTGAGTCACGAAAATAATTGTATCTCAACCATTATTAATAAATCTCTATTCTAAGTTATAAAAAATATCAAAGGTATACATAGAAATTGAAATAAGATCACTTCTACAACCTGCCTCAAATGAGTAATTGGGAAAATTAAAGATTGAATACATAAACATAAATAAAATAATCTGTTAATATATTTTATGTAACTATATTTTACTTATATTAATATAGACATCTGATTTATATATATTTAAAATTTTGTGCTTGGCATCTGATTTTTCTAACTCATACATTTTTCTATGGTTTTGTTCTTCATCACTTAAATGCATATATAGTGAGATATATACGATTATTGTTGCACTTAACTTTTTATTTATGTGGGTTTACTGTATCTTTTATTCTTTTTTCATTATTAATAATTCCAAGCACCTTATTCTTTTGCTTTTTTCTTATACTATATTTTCAAAAATTACTATTTTATTTTTTGCTCAAAATAAATGTATGAATTATGCTGATTTTGTAAATGAGAACAGTGAGGCTTCAAAAGGATAAGTAATTTTCTCAGGGTCACTTAGCTTTGTAGACTAAGCAAATTCTTCTTGGTTGGGCTCTTAACCACTATTATTGCCACTGGCCCTCAAAACTGATAGATTTAATTTTAATCTATCATCTCATTTTAATTGGTCATTAAGTATCTGGTGTGGCAGAGAGATTGTAAAGATGCTAACTTTTCAGAATTCACTTCAAATTTTGAAAAGACCCAATCCTCCAAATTCTGATCATACATATCTGAATAAGTATAGTCCCATGTATGCCAAAATAATGGCAGTTTGTCAACATGGTAACACTTTTTCCTGCTCCCTTGTCTTTATTCATTGCTAGTCATTCTGTTTATATTAACCTTTACATCTTCTCTCCCATGGAAATTTTCTACCTAAAGTTGTGGACTCAGCTTAGAAATGATCTATTCTTCCAATCTTCATAACTCAAGGCAGTTCAATATATCAACATATCCCATAGACTCTATAAAATGGATATAGTAGTACATCCTAGTTTATAGATGGATATTAGTATTAGGTGAGATGAAGTATGTTGAGTTCTTGTTCCTAGGAAGTAAAAGCATCAGAAGGATGATATTTGGGTTAAAACATATACTAGTTTTAGGATAAAATAGAAATGAGAAACCACAAATTTCTTATTCATTAAATTTTACACAACTGTGAAGTTCAAACATTTTTATAAATTAAATACAAACAAAACTGTAAAATCAGTACACATTAAAACAAATGGAATATTGCAAATGGTGGTTAACTGAAAATAATTGTATCTCTACTTACAAAGATCATAATCATGGTATAAATCTGATTAGTTGGGGTTCTCTAGAAAAACAATACCAATAATATATATATATATAGAGAGAGAGAGAGAGAGAGAGAGAGAGATATTACTGAGAGACAGAGATTGATTGATTCACTACAAGGAATTGGCTCACATGATTATGAAGACTGAGATCTGCAGTTGACAAGCTGGAGACCCAGGAGAGCCTATGGTATAGTTCCAGTATGAAAGGCAGAAGGTTTGAGACACAAGAAGAACCCATTTTTCAGGTTGAGTTTGAAAACAGGAAAAAGACCAATGACCTAGCTCAAGCAGTTAGGTAGGATAAGTACCTTCTTATTCAGGCTTTTTGTTCTGTTCATATCTTCAATTTCTTGGATAAGGCCCACCCATGTTATGGAGAACAATCTACTTCACACAGTCTAACTATTTAAATATTGATCTCATCCAGAAACACCCTCATGGACATACTAAGAAAGCTTGATCAAATGTCTGGGTATCCCATGTCACAGTCAAGTTAATGCATAAAATTGCCCATGGAATATTCCTACCACTACTCTATATTCAAACTAGTCTGTCATTAAATAAACACCCTTGTTCATTTGCACATCATAATAAATGTTTTCCCTTAATTTATTGTTATTTATTCATTAACTTTGCTACAGGTATTTTCATTTACCCATTGGCTCTGTAGTAAAACTAATTAATGTCAATGGGATTAATTTCACTATCCCAGTTTTTATTTGAATGTTCAATATGGGAGCATCCTGCTATTAAAACAGCATCCAATTGATCTGGAATATGTTTATAATTTTATCTCTGTGTTATAATATAAATAAATAACAAAATGAAAAACAAAATCACAGAATAGTTACAGATCCTTAGATTATATACCTGAACCCAAGAGATATATAGACCCCAAGAGGAAAGTGGACATCCACAAACCAAGGAGAGTGGCTTCACAAGGAACCAAATCTGACGACACCTTGATCTTCTACTTTCAGTCTCCAGAATTGTGAGAAAATGAATTTCTATTGATTAAGCCACTCAGTCTGTGGTATTTTTCATGGCAACCCTAGAAAACTAGAGTATATAGTATCCTTTATTATATATCTACTATTGCTATATTCTGTAGAGTTCTTGTTAATTTCTTGATAGTCAATCACTCCTTACTTATCTTGATATAATTTAGTAATTTTATATTAAACTTTGTTTTATAGCTTTCAATCTTCTCTGCCCAAATCATTAGAAACATTATCAAATACAATGTTGAAACTGAGACCAATTATACCTATAACATGGTTCTTAAGAAGTTAGCCTTTAGTAACTTACTGTTGCCCTTTCCATTCATTATCCTCTTAATATTATTGTCGTGAGTATTCTGGATAAAAATGTGTATAAGATATGAATAATGCATAGAGGTCTCATTATAGATAATATGTAAATACATTATTATGATACAAGTGGGAACGATGCTATAATTGAGGTATAAGCAAAATTTTGTGGAGAGCAGAAAGATTAGTTCATAGTGGCATGATTTGGTAAGAGCAGGTTCACAGCAGAGGTGGCATATGGATTAACTCTAAAACTTTAAGAAATATTTCACCAAACCGGGAAATGCTGAGCAAAGGAGCATTAGCAAATTAGCAATATAAAATAATATGGCAAATTCTTATATTAGTGAATAAATGAGAGCAACCCCCTCTTTGGCAGTAGAGGAAGAGTTGGTACCTGAAAATACAATACAAAACATATGTGAATGTAGGACTTACATTCTATCAGTATTATAGCAGAGATGGTTTCATCAAGCTTTGCTCATATCAAATTATATTTGAGTGTCATCTCAGCTAAGTAACCACATTCTCAAGGCTGTAAGAGACTATAGTATATATACAAAAATAAATTTTTGGTGCTTAAAAAGGAATCTTTCAGCTTTTCTAGGATATCAAAATTTTAGGCCCTGCTAGACATAGAGAATTCTCATTATACTTCCATTTCTTCAGATCTTCCTTGTTTTGTTATTTTGCTTGCTTTTGTTTAGCTGACAAAATTTAATAAATCATCTCCATGTCACATAAACTTTAGCTGGTGTTGGAAGTATAGCTGTTCATGAGATAATATAGTCCTATTCTTATGGACTTTATAATTCAGAGAGAAGAAAGCCATTTAACAAACAATTAGAAATATATTTGTGCTACCAGTAAACATGTAATGTTAATAAATCTTACTTTATTAATTCCTATATTTCCTTATAAATAATTTAGTTCCAAAACCCCAAAGTCATTAAATTATTGTTAAATCCTACTTCTGGCCAATATGGAATATAGGAAACTGTCCATTGTCCTGTAGAATATGCCATATTCTAGATTTTGTTGATTTTATCCCTGTGATATTAATACTTTTCTCTAACCCTTGTAATTTCTTTTAATAGAAGTTAGATCTAGAGGCTATTTATTTATTTAATTACTTATTTGTTTACAGAATATTTAATAGATGCTGTTGATTGCTTCTTATTATATCATATTCAAAGGCCCATATGGGCTTTTTTTTTATATTATGTTATGATTTATCAGTGTGTTTAGGTGTAAAGTTCCCCATCAACTTTTCATATAAAGACTTTCTCAATCATTGATGATCATTGTCTAAAAATCCATAATTTCATTAGGGATTATAAAAGAATAAAATTCTATCATTTTCCTTCATTCATTAGAAGGCATTCTTTTATCACATATTTTGCATTGTCCATAATTTGATTACCCTCAGGTACTATAGTACAGGAGGACAGAGTAAATGTCCCTTTCCCTTTCCTTTTATTTTCTAGTATTCACAATAATAAGTTATTATATTTTGATCTCCAAGAGCAACCAATGAAGGTCATTTTTAATATCAAAATTATAGTATAGATTTTAAGATTTTGTCTGTGTTTTAATCAACTGCAGTTATTTGCATTTTATTTTTTATGCTCAAATTGTCTATCTTTTGGCTAGAGAGAGCCACTTGAAGATGGCTTCAATTCTTTTGCTATCACTTGAAGAATCTTTGATAGTTTCTTCACTTTCTGTTATAAAAATATAGTCTAATCTCATATTGAACATTTATTGGCTGAGACCAGGAATCAGTTATTTCCCTAAATATCCCTGGTTCTTTTGGGAAAAAAAAAAAAAAAAAGATTTTTAGAGACCACAATCTAGAACCCAAGCACTTACAGTACTGGGCTGGTAATTGCCTTTTATTAATTTCAGATAGGAAATATAGTTTCTCAAGAAAAATACATTAAGAAATAATAATGCTTTTCAATTCTAATTTAGGATTGCAGGGTTCTACAGAAGGTCTTGATTTTTATTTTTGTTATTTGTTTTACTTTTGCTAATCCTTTTTGTTCCTGTAGTAATTTTAGAATCACTATAACAACATTACTGACAATATGATTACTAAAAATACATTAAGATTTCTTGGTAGTCCTTTTAGTCTCTGTATAAGTCATTTGAAATCTTTTTTTTTTTTTTTGCTATGTTTTTAAGTCACCACTTATGGAGAAGTATTTTTAATTAGTTTTGGTTATCATTCTATTGACTATTTAAATACATACACATACACATGCAGTTTCTTCTTTCTCTGATAAAAGTTTGCATCCTCAACACACAGTTCTGCCTTGTTTGCTTGTGTCTTTTGCTAAATTATACTACTTAAAATTCAACTCATAATAGTAAACATAGATGTCCCTTATTCCTTTTTACACCTTTACCATTGTGCACTATAGTTCATTCAAGCAGTCATATATCAATGGTCTGTCAGGTGTTAGTAATAGGACATTTAAAATATTTTAAAAGAGCTATTTCACTGTAAACCATCTCCTTCTCCTCCCCTACCTTATAGTTTATTCTCGCTTTGTCACCAGGGCTGGAGTGCAGTGGTGTCATTATAGCTCACTGCAACCTCAAACTCCTGGGCTCAAGTGATTCTCCTGCCTCAGCCTCAAAAGAAGCTGAGACTACAGGCACACACAATGACACCCAGGTAATTTTTCTATTTTTTGTAGAGATGGAGTCTCACTCTTGATCAGGCTGGTCTCCAACTCCTGACCTCAAGTGATCCTCCCTCCTCAGACTCCTAGAGTGCTGGGATTACAAGTGTGAGCCACCGCACCAGGCCAGTTTCCCCTTCTTGAATATGTTCCAGACACTTATAATTACCTCCAGCTCTCCATTCCATGGACCCCCTTCTTATACTTCCATGACATTCTATGTATAAAGCATTATAAAAGACTCATCATACTCCATTGTACTCCATTGTACTTCTCTGGTCTGTTTCTGCCAATAGACTTATGAGGACTTAGTGGTAAAGTCTTTATTTGCAAATCCTTACTGGCAACCTGGATATCTGGACATAATTGTTGAATAAATGAATTAAAACAAAAGTAACAAGTCCACTTGAAAATACTTTAAAAATAATTCCTATCCTCTGAAAAGTGTTGAACTCATAGAATCAGAGAGCAGAATGATGGTGACTAGAGGCTGGGAAGTTGGGGAATTTGGGCAATGTTGGTCAAGGATACAAAAGTTCAATTAGGAGGAATAAGTTCAGGAAACCTATTGTACAACAAGGTGAGTATAGTTACTAATAGCATTTTACATACAGGCATACCTCATTTATTTGGTTTATTCCATTTTGCAGATATTGCTTTTTTTTTTTTTTTTTTGCAAATTGATAGTTTGTGGCAACCCTGCCTTGAACAAGTCTATTGGCCTCATTTTCCTAACAGTATATGCTCTCTCTTTTAACATTTCCTTAGCAATGAAATATTTTTTAATTAAGGTATGTATATTGTTTTTTATAAATAATGTTAGTGCATACTTAATAGACAATAGTAAAGTATAAACATAGCTTTCATATGGGAAACCAAAAAAATCATGTGACTCAATGTATTGTGATACTCACTTTATTTTTGTGGTTTGTAACAGAACCTGCAATATATCCAAGGTATGTCTATACTTGAAAATTGTTAAGAAAATAGATTTTAATGTTCTCACCACAAAATAAATGATAAGTAGGTGAGGTACTGAATATGTTAATTAATTTGATCTAGCTATTACATAATGTAAATGTATCAAAACATTATGTAGTATACCATAAATATATACAATTTTCATGTTAATTTAAAAATTAAATATACAAAAATAAATTTTACCCCTATATTAAACTAATAGGTAGTAATATTATTCAAATTCACACTTCGAAAGTTTATTATAGAGGAAACCACTGTTATACTTTCAATGGACTCTTCATAAAGATGCTAAGACATATTTGTTCATTCTGACAATTCTCATTATATCTGACATTTTCAATATTATATTTAACTCTACCCATTATCCACATAAAACAGAAACTCTTTTTATTAATTAATATGGAACTACACATGAAGCATTAGTCAATAATGTGTTTTGTCAGCCTAAGGCTTTATCCTCTTGCTGTTATCAGAGACTAAGTCCAAATCCCTTCCAGTCATAAATTTAAAAAAAGAAAAATTTGCAAGTGTGACTTCTAAGCTATGTCATGGTTTGGATTTGAATCTCTTAGCTTTAAGATCAACACAGTACTTTTCCCAACCTGTTTCACTCATCTTCAAACCTTTCTATATTACCTACATAGCCCATGGCACACAGCTCTGTTTCCCACTTACACTTTTTTTCCCACTTACAGAATTTTCTGAAGCATTTAAAAAATGTTTTAAATGGGTTTCATGGTCCTCTGTGCCTCATAGGGATGTTTGAAATTAACTTTTTCAGCACTCTGAAGTTTAAAAAAATACAATTTGTAGGATCATATAATTTCTTTACCTCATGCTCACCAAAACCGACATAATGCATAAGATGTCATGTTACTCTTTTTTTAACAGCTTTATTGATATATAATGGATTTTCAAAATAACTGTGCATATTTAGTATATGTAATTTGATGAGTTTGGACATATGCATATGCCTATGAAACCATCACTGCAATAAAAGTAATAAACATATACATCACTTTCAAAAGTTTCCTCATGCAACTTTGGGGGTTTTGTTTGGTTGTTTGTTCTAGTATTCTTTTTTTATTTGTGTGACTGTTCGTTTTTTGGTAAAAACAATTAACATGAGATCTACACTCTTAAAAGTTTTAAATGCAAATATAGTATTAACTATAGTGTCTGTAGATAATGGATACTATATCGTACGGAAGATCTCTAGAACTAATTTACACTGCGTGACAGAAACATTGTACATATTGAACAACTCTCCATTCCCCCTTTCCCCAGTCCCTGGCAACCACCATTCTACTCTACTCATTTGTCGCGTGACTGGCTTATTTCATTTGGTGTAATGCCCTTCAGGTTCATCCATATTGTTGTATATGGCAGGATTTCCTACTTTTTTAAAGTCTGAATAACATTCCATGGTATGTATTAATATATACCACATTGGTAGAACATGTTCTCAATTTAGTGAAAGCCATTTATTTACTGTATGAAAATCAGTTATCAAATAGGATTATGTTATTTTGTCTAAATGAATATATCTCAATCTCTAATACAGTTAGTCATCTTTCCTGATTATTAAGTAATATTACTCTTACTCCAAATACATAAATATTTATAAATATTATATATCATTATACACACATTAAATGTTTTCAAAGTGCCAAAGATTAGTATGGATTTTTTCCATTGTTAAATATAGTGTTTTGTGTGTCCTGAGCTACCTACTTCCCCATCACAACCCACCTACTATCCACGCTCCCCACAAAAATGTTTTTTTTAAATAAAATTAAATGTATAGGTGAATGCACATTACAGTGCTTTATCACAAAGATATAACAAAGGACATTTAACAGAGAAATATACTCACATGAACAGATGTGTGAGTTTCAATAGAATTGTTTTAAAAATTATCACCAAATAATGCTTAATAAAGTAATTAAAAATTAACTGTCGAAATACATATTTCTTCTCACTAGAAATAACAGTATTACTAAATTGCTTAGGAACCATCCAAAAATCAATATTAAAATGTAGAAACATTTTCTCTAAAATTGATACAAAATTTCAAAATAATATTTAAAAGTCCCACATAGAATTATTTTTCTATATTTGTGAAGTATGATATTGGTGAGTTGGTAGGGATTGAACTAAATTTGTAAATCACTTTGGGTAGTATAGACATTTTAATAATGTTGATTCTACCAATCCATAAGCATGATTTTTTTTATTTGTTTGTGTTTTCTGTGACTTCTTTTCCCAGAGTTGTATAGTTCTTGTTGTAGAGATTTTTTACCTCCCTGGTGAAGTATGTTCTCCCTAGGTATTTAATTTTCTTTCTAGCTGTGATGAATGGTATTGAGCCGTTGATTTGACTCTCAGCTTCACCAATATTGGTGTAGAAGTGTTACTGATTTATGGACTTTGATGTATCCTGAGACTTTTCTGAATTTATTTGTCAATTACAGTAAACTCTTGGTGTAATCTTTGGTATTTTCTAGGTAAAAGATTATATGGTCAGCATACAGTGATAGTTTGACATCCTCATTCCCCATCTGGATACCCTTAATTTCTTTCCCTTGCCTGATTGCTCTGGCTAGGACTTACAGCACCATGTTGAACAGAAGTGGTGACAGAGGGCATCCTTGTCTTTTTCTAGCTCTTAGGGGGAATGTTTTCAACTTTTCCCCATTCAGGATAATGTTGGCTGTAGGTTTCTCGTATATGGCTTTTATAATTCTGAAATATGTTTCTTTTATGCCTAGTGTGTTGAGGGTTTTTATCATGAAAGGGTGCTTAATGTTGTCAAATATTTTTTCTGCATCTATTGAGATCATCATATGGTCTTTGTTTTGGCTTTTGTTTATGTGATGAATCACATTTATTGATTTACTTATGTTGAACCTTCCTTGCATCCCTAGAATGAAACCCACTTGGTCCTGGTTGATAATTTTTTTGATGTGCTGGGAATTTTATTTGCTGATATTTTATTGAGGATTATTGCATCTATATATATAAGGAATATTGGTATGTAGTTTGTGTGTGTGTGTATGTGTGTGTGTGTGTCTTTTCTTGGCTTTGCTATCAAGATGATATTGGCTTCATAGAATGAGTTGGGAGAATTCCCTCCCTCTCAATATTATGTCTTTCGAGAGGAGCATTTAGTCCATTAACATTAATTGATAGCATTGCTATGTGGAATATTGATCTGTTCATTCTTTTGTTTTGTATTACCTCTTGTTCTTGTTCTATTGTTTTGTAAGAGTTGTGAGTTTGGGTTTTATTTTTTTTAGGTGAATTTACACTGGTGGTTATCTGTTGCTGATTTGTGAATGATGCTGTTCTGAGTATTTCATGCAGTGCATATCTGGTCATGCCAAATTCTCTCCATGTTTGCTTGTCTGAAAAATACTTAATTTCTCCATTGATTGTGAAACTTAGTTTTGTAAGATACAAAATTCTAGGATGGCACTTGTTCTGTTTAAGTCAATTAAAGATGGGACCCCAATCCTTTCTGGCTTCTAAGGCTTTCACTGAGAATCCTGCAGTTAGCCTGATGGGATTTCCATTATAGATTTTTTGATGCTTTCACCTTGATGCTTGCAGAATTTTCTCCTTCATTTTAACTTTGACTAGGTTGATTACTATGTGTCTTAGAGATGACCTATTGCTATGAATCTCCCTGGTGTTTTATGTCCATCTTCTATCTGTATGTCTGAATTTCTGGTGATTCCAGGGAAATTTTCCATGATTTTAGCTCTTTCTTCTTCTCCCTCAGGTATACCTATAATTTGAGTGTTAGTTCACTTCACATAGTCCAATATCCCACTCAGTGATTGCTCGAACTTTTTTATTCCCTTCTCTGCCTGTTTGAATGACTGGGTAATCTCAAGAGCCTTATCTTCAAGCTCTGAGATTCTTTCAACTCCTTGGTTTAGCCTGTTGTTGAAGACCTCTACTGTGTTTTGAAATTCCCTAAATGACTCTTTTATTTCTTTTAAGTTCTATTGTATCATTTCTTATATTGTCTATCTCACTAGTGGCTTTTTCATTGATTTCCTGAAATAACTTTTTTGCCTATATTTGTTGGTTTTCAACTTTCTCTTCAATTCCATTCATCTTATTTAATATTTACCACTCATATTCTGAATTCCATTACTGTCATTTCATCAATTTCCTTGTTGGTGGAGTTCACTCTTGTGGCTCCATTATGATGCCTTGGGGATATCAAACTATTTTGTTTATTTCATGTTTCCAGAGTTGTTTTGCTGGTTTCTTCTTATCTGTGTCCTCTTCTCTTGGCTCTTATCTAGGATTAAGAGGATTAATCCTAATCTTCTGTTAGGATTGCAAAACACCTGTTCTCCTTTGCTGGAGACACTCTCAAACCAAATCCAGGAGAGATGGCTACTCAGGGTTGGAGGCATTCTGAGTGAAGTCTTGCACCTTGGGTGGTTCTGCTGGCCCAGCAGTAGAGGTGGGGACCCATTAGTGGGATCCAATGGGGGCCCTGGAGCTAAACGGGCAGAGCTATAGACTTAGACACAGTGAAAGCTTCAGAATTGGCTCTAAGGTCTCAGGGGCAGAGCTTCCTATATGAGGGGCATTTCCACCTGTGTGAGAACTGCTGATGCCTAGACACCCAGGCAGGGTTTTGTCTCAGCACCCCAGAGCTACTGGTTTGCCAAGGTTCTCCCCTCACACTTAGGACTCACTGTGGCAGTCACCCCAGGCTTTCCAATGGGTGCTGTGGAGCCTGGGATTCCTCCTCTGTTCCGCTCCCATGCTGGAGAGGAGGCATGTTTGTTCCCCAGTCACAGGGAAAAATGCAGGGGAATGTCTGTCCCCTCTCCAGCCCTGTAGGGGTGATGCAAAGGCTACTGCTAAAATGCTGGGTCCTAAGCAGACCTGGCTTCATATGCCAAAGCAATCAGGATGGTGTCAGGATGTCAGTTGCAGAAACCTGGGATTGGTAGGCACCAAATTTCTGCTACACCTGCTTTCCAGAGAAATATCTCTGTGCAGACTCTGGGTAGCTCCCAAATCAGCCCAGAGGTTTGTAGTGGAAGAAGGAGACTCTTCACAGATAGAGCTGCCTATAACTTTTGTTTCTCTCCTAAAAAGCAGTTTCCCCTTCAGTTTCTTCTATTCTGCTGTCTTCACCTCTTCCCATCAGTGTGAATTATACTTGGACCCTCAGCTTAATCTTCAAGATAGTGGATGATGATTGTAAGAATCAGCCACAACCTGTTTGAGTGAGTTGGTTGATGCTATAATGAGCAATAGAGTTGTTCACCCTGTCAGTTGTTGAGGCTTATGGGAAAGAGCCAACTGCGAAGATGTTCTTTTGTGCCTGTAATAAGCTATAGTACTTCAGGAGGAGCACCTGAATGGCCCAGGCTTTGGGAGGGGTCCCGTAGCTCCCATGGGGTTTCTTGCTCTTCACCATAGCAAAAGTGGTTTAAGGAATGTGGCTGGGCATAGTTAGACTGGGTGAGCCTGGATGCTTTATAAAGCTTCAGCAAGGCTCAAAGGTCATTTTCCCAGCTGCTAGGGAGAGCCACTGGGAGAAGGGTTGAAGCAAGCTCTCCAAAGGGATGACTGCTTATGAGGAAGGGGTCATAATTCCCTGACTAGCTATCAGGAGTGAGCTCCACCCCTCTTGTGTCACCCCTGTCCTCCAGTGTCTGGTTGCAAATCGGCAACTAAACACGCTCCACTCAGTTCCTATGGCACAGCAGGCTGAGATCTTCCCTGCTAGAGTATCTTTTCTAGTCCAGCAGTGCGGCTTTTAGCCTTGACAGGATTCCAAAGTCATTTTCCCAGCTGCTGGAGAAAGCCACTAGGAAGAGGGTCAAAGCAGGTTCTCCAAACTGGGAAGGCTGCTTGTGAGAGACGGGCCACAATTTCCCAACCAGCTATTAGGAATGAGCTCCACCCCTCTTGTGTTATCCCTGCCCTCCAGTGTCTGGTTGTAAATAGATGCCAGAATGCACTGCATGCTTAGTCGCTATGGCCTCATAAGCCGGAATCTTCCCCACCAGAGGACCTGCCCTAATCTGGTAGCATGGTTTTCCTGTAGGTGGATGGGTGCTCCACCAGGTCACCATGTCTCAAATCCCCACTGCATTCTCCCATCAGTTCTGCCCACATGGGCTGCCTTGCCTCCCAAGTCCAGCTCTCAAATCTCCCCCATTTCCCCGAGTAACCTACTTGAGTCCTAGGGCACAGGTTCCAGCTTGTGTGTCTGACCCACTGGCATGCATCTCTGGGAAGTGCCAGTGGGCAGAGTGCTCCCAGATTGAGCAACCTATGTCTACTGTAGGTTCCCAAGGGAAAAGGCATGGGCCCCATCACTCTCTGTGGAAACCTAAGACTAGAGGATGCACCAGATGTGGAGAGGTGGCTGTTTGCAAATTCTCAACTCAAGTCACTCTTCTAGAAAGGGGAAGAAAGCCAGCTTTCTGGCCTCTCTGGTCACTCTTGGAGGGGAGCCCCATACGAGATGTCCAAGCTCTGTGATCACACAGGTTGTCCCCACAATTGCATGGTTGCCACAGAGTTTGGGCTCATGGGGGTGGAAAAACTTCCAAGTAACTTGGTAGCCCACTAATCACCAAAGGAGTGTGGAAGGAAGAAATAGATCTCTCCTTCCCCCTTCACTGGGCTCTGAGCCTCTCTAGGTTTGCTCTTCTCCATTATCTTTTTTCCCTTTTCCCTCTTCTTTCTCTGCTTTACCATTTTCCTCCATGAGGTCCCTGGAAGTCTCCAGTACTTCCTCCTCTGACCTCCACCTTAGCCATATCCTTTCTCCCCTCTCCTTTGTCTGAACCCCTTCCTTTCCTCTGGGACAGTTTGGTAAGCAATGTTTCTAGTCAGCCATCTTGCCCCGCTTTCCCAGGGCATGGATTTTTTGGCTTTGTTTACTGCTATGTTCCCAGAACCCAGAACTCTACTTGGCTTATAGTAGATACTGAAATAGTTTTGCATGAATGAATTGGAGAATATAAAGACATTCTAATGCAAAAAATTTTAATTTAATAAAAACTGAAATCTGTAAAAGTAAACTCATAAATAATAACACATATAGAGGGCTGTTTGGGGTTCTCATTCATGTTAATAAACTACTTTATATTTCAAAGACATGAAAAATAAGAGGTTTCTTTAGATTCAGACTTTCTCTGAAAAGGTAATTTTGCACAGAAAAGAAAAATTGGCAAGTATGTAAAATATAAAACAGCAATAATTTCAAGTCTCATAAGTGCCAACTATTTCCACATTCATTTTGCAATAATAATCTTAACTTGGCTTTAGATGCAAGAGATAATAATACATTTTCTAGATTGGATAAAGGTAAGACTCCTTTGCAAGGAGTTAAAATAATATATTTATTTATAAATTAAACCAATCTGGAAGATAAATCAACGGATAGGCCTAGAAACCTCTAAATAAAGAATGTATTATGAGTACATTAAAATAAAATGTTTGGTATAGTATCTTCTCACTTTGGTTTTATCTTTTGTTATCCAACAAATGGCTGGAAAGGCAAAGGAGGCAAAAATTGAGAGGTGTCATCTAAAATCTTAAGAATCAGAACAGTTCTATAACTTACTAGTTATTTGACTTTAAGAGTTATTTCACTGCCTCTAGATCTCAGTTTCACTGTATATACAGTGAGATTAATAATATCTATTTATCTGACTATGAAGAATAGAAGGGATATAACATACATAAAGCATGCCTGCTCCCATCGTCATTAGTCCATTTTGCAAAGGCATTCTCTGGGCCCATAGCTTCTGAGACCCCTTTCTTGTTTAGTAATGGTCAGCCAAATAATACAAATCTCTGAATTTGTACTTAATAACTAGCATCAAATTAAACTCAAATGGTCCTAATTCTTAGTCATCCCACATCTTTCCAAGGAACTAATTAAAGTCAATGTAGTAGAAACCATTTTTACGTTATCTTCAGCTACAACCTCTAGGCTCAGCATATTGAGAGGCTAGATTATATAAAGTATAGCAAGTTAGATAAATAGTATATCCCTTTTCTATATCGCTTGCCCATTTTCATGCTCTTTCTTCCCTGGAAATCCAAAAAGTGATAGCCAAAGATAGCATGCTTAGTTAACTCTCTTATTTCTTAATAACATCCTATTATAATTAGTAGGTCCTCCATTATTTTCCTCTTTCAAAAAAAGGAGGGTTGAGTCCATGCAATTAGACTGTCTCAGAACTCTTGGTTAATTCAACATGTTGTACTATACAGATACTTATATCTTGCTATGGTTTTAGACTATAGGAAATTATATGTTAGATCTTTGGGTTTTTGTACAGTTGCAATTTTGTTCAGAACTATTCAGTTTAGTCACAATTCCCTGTATGCAAAATATTATCTATTTATACAGAGATACAATATATACAGAAAGTTATGAACAGATGTGTGGTTTATATAACACAGATTTATTTGATAAATATTTATTGAGTATCTAATATATAAGCCAGAAACTATGTTAGATGTACTTGGGATAAATCAATAAACAAAATTTACAAAAATCCCTGCCTGCATGAAAATTACAGTCTAGTAAAAGTAGGACAACTGCATACCTCTGCAGAGGAATAGTAATATATCTTAGAGAGCTAACCCAGCAATATATGTCAAGAGAATGATTTATTAATGAAAAACTTTCTTTTAATATTTATTTTAATATATAATATTATCCAATATTATTCAAATATCAGCAATGCCCTAGAAGGATTAGGTCCTAAAAATCTAGGTAGGGTAGATTTTTTACACTTCCAAGTGGATAAAATCTGTGACACTATTTTACTGCATTGTAGCCAAAATCCTTAAAGAGGAACAAGGAAAAAAGAAAAATTAGAAATATAAACACACAGTGCAGAAGGAGAGTTCTGAATTGAAAATGGTGTAAGAATCAAAAATATTCTAGGAACTAGATAAGGGCAGAAACATTTCTACAAAATTTACTAAGCATCTGGGACAATTGCCAAACATTCCTTTATATGTTGTTCACTGTAAGAACCAGTGGGTCAAGGGTGGGTTGAATTAAGAAATATTAGTATAGATGGACACCATTTATTAGGACTCTCACTTCTTTTATATGATACTGGTCATGTCTGGATGTAGCAGGTCTGGTCTAGAGGTAAAAGCCGCTTAACCATAAGGCAGAAAAGACACTGCAAGACCACTGCATAATTAATGTCAGGCTGCTCTTTTTTCCAGAAATAGGTAAGAAAAAGTATTTTGTCATTTTATTGTGATCTATTCGTCATTTATTTCATCTTCAATAAACAAAGTGCTATATATATCCATTACTTGAATGATCATATACACAGCTGATTAATTAATCACAGCTATGTAGAAACTTAAACTCCTACTAGATACCATCCTAGAATGTCTGAAGACATACTCCTCATAAACTACATGGAATCCTTCATTCATCTATGCCTATTTCCAAATGTTTTTATACTGTCAGGAAATTATAGTTTTGAAAAATGCATAGTTTATTCTAAAAAATAAATGACCAACAGAATTCCTATCTTTAAACAAAGGAAATAAAACTATAATGAAATAAGTCTCTTTTATTTCACCAAACCCAACCAAGAACTGGGAAGAACAGTACCACCATCACAGAACTGATATATTTTTAAGCTAAAGAAGGTAGAATGTTAATATACACTGTAAAAAGTTCTCTCTTTTTCCTTGAAAAACAATAGTGGAACTTTGCATGTTATGACTCTGAAGCTAAAAATGAAAGAACATGGCTAACCTTTCTAAAACAATATGTCTCTCCTAAGGGTTTGGTTCTGCCTCTGTGATCATATAATTTCCATGTTGTTTTATGCATTCCCTATGGCTGAATCAACTACAATATCATTGCATATTAAAATTTCAACACAGAAATGCACATTTAAATTTTGTGCTTGATATAAAAAGTCATGAAGAGACTGGAGGCAAGTTGGAGAAACAACTGAGTTTAATAAAGAGATCAATATAGCTGAGCAGACATATTGCAGCCCTAATCTCCAAAGCACACGCGCACATGCACACATACACACAAACCCCCAAAACAAACAAAGAAAACCAGCAAAAATCTCTCTTTTTTCAGAATCCTTTTAGTGCAAGAGTAGACCTTCTTACAAAACAATAAAAACATCATTATTTTTAGTATCTGTTCTACGTTTGAAAGAATTTTAATCTAGGTCACATATTTTAAGCAAAACATTCTCTAACCCTCCAAAGTAGGAAATGTAAGTACCATATATAAGTTAATACCTAAAAATCTTATCATTGATTTGAACATTTATGTAAGTTTCTAATAAAATAAAACATTTTGTCATGAATGACATATAAAAATTATATTTAAGAAAATTAGTATATAAAAAGGTCAGTCTTTCAAGAATACTTATTATATCCATGTCTACATATTCACAAATATGTTAATAAAAATAACCCTTGTCTCAGAAATAATGCAAAAATTTATTATTTAAATGGCAACTCTGTTCAAAAATGAATGTAAGTCCAAATTATGACTTTGTCTCCCTTCTTCAGCAATCAAATCATTTTATTAAAAAGTTTCTATTTAACACAATTATTCTAGCTTAATTTCTAAACATACCTTATACATTAATGCTGGAAATATTTCCCTTTGAATCTTCTATAAGTGCAATACACTTAAGTAAGACAAAGAGTGGAATGCATTTCATTTGTTTAGCCTTTTGATAAGCTACTGGTACATACATGTTTCCATTAATCAAAAGTTACTCTTTGCTTATGTTTGCTTTCCCAACAAGAAGCATTGATTAGCTTGGGAAGTTAGTGGCCTCATGACACTTGTATATATAAAGCATCTTCAGTACCAAGTAAACATATAATGAGACTAAGCAAAGGCAGGGGGCAAAAATGAAAACAATTTCTCTGATAATATTTAGATGATACCAAAAATGGCTAAAGACAGTAAAAGATTTTATGTTAAAGCAGACTAAAATCAGTTTCTTTGCGGGATTTTAAATACCTAGACAGTATTTCCTTGAATCTTGCAATAATCAAAATATGCTTTTAAAATTAGCAATATTATTTTATCAAAAATTTAAAACAAGTGTCAGTATATATTTATTTATATTTGACTAGTTATCATAATATGATTAAATCCATCATAAATATGTATTTACCTAAATAAAGAAATAGAAAAATAATAAAACAAAATAAAGAGCTATCTATAAAGATATTCATTTGAAGCTTTACAATATTGAAAAATTTTAACAATATATATAAAATCATAACTCATTGGTAAAATTATCTATACCTAGATTACATATAGGATGCAAAATGTCTTTAAGTTGATTTTTATGAAAAACTTTGAATGACAGGAAAACTATGTGACAAAATGTTAAGAAGAAAATATATAAAATTGACAAACCACAGTATCTCAATCCATCTCACTACACACACACAAACACACACACGCATACACTGTGGTGGTTTAAAGTAATTTAAAAATTTATTATATTTATATGTTGAAAATTTTCCAATATACAATAACGAATTTATATTATTCAAAAGTGTTATTTTAAAAACAAAAAGGGAACATTTGATGTCATGATGCTGAAGTGCCAAGAGTTATTTTCCATACTCCTTCAAAATAGCACTTTCAAATTAAAGCAGCTAAAAGAAACTTGGATATTTAGAAAATTTACTGATCAAGAATAGAATAATTATTTTAAATGTTTCACTTCCAAGTTTACATATGCTTTATACGGGGCACATTTTAAAATAATCTTTAAAAGGAATAAATGCTTATTTAGCTCACAATTTTTGGCATCAGAGGATGTCATTTCCTCTTTGTTTCATACCTGAGAAAAATTATCCAGGACAAAGTTTGACAAAGTGACTAAGAAACTAGAATATTTTTAATAAATAACTCAGGTTTTTTTGAAAAATAATAATTTTATACTTATCACTCTTTTTACATTAGATTACCATCAAAATAAAAGTGCAAAATTAAAATACTCTCCCAGAACATTTGCAACTCAAAGAGTATATCCACAGACTATACTGCAGAGAATACTGAATTGAAAACCTAAAGCTCATGCTAGAGAATGTCTTGCAATTACAAATTGTCTTTTAGAAAAAAAAGCTCTCTTTACTACTGATACAATTTTCCTATAGATATATCAAAACTTTGGAAAAGTTCTTGAAATCTTTGTTTCTCAATGTCTTCAGATTGATTTAGACAATCCAATTAAAATAACTGCATTAAGAAGGAGGTAGCAAGCTAATGCTATTCTAATAACAAGAAAAATAATATTTAAATATTGATATCTATATTTGTGTTTGGCCTTTGGCAATTTTATAACTATATTTTCCAATGATGTAGATGTAAGGCATGCAAAATATTTCTTTTAATTAGGTAGTTGGTTTTTAGTATTTAGAATGATGTCTAGTAGTTTCATTCCTACACATAATTTTCACTTGCTTGAATTATCTAGTTAATTGAAGGCAAAGACCATTTTTGGTTTCAATATCCAGACAATTTATGCATAAATTTAACCACTGTTAATTTATAGTAGAGAAATAAATGTATTTTTGAAAATGTATTAAGGACATATGAGATTCAATCTGTGGCTGTACATGGATCTTAGTGTACTTCCAATACTGTGATGTGAACTCTGATAATCATTGATTGGTGGCCTCACATACCTGCCACATATGCATCACTTTTTTCTTATATGATGAAAAGAAAGAGTTTGTTCAATACTAAAGAATACCACATATATGCAACCATTATGAACACAAAAATATATTTGTTTAAACTTATATTTAAGCCTACCTTAATTGTCTCATTCTATTCTTCTGTGCTTAAACAACATGCAGATGATTCGGTATATAAAAACCTTTACATCGTGTTTTTTATTAAAAATATGCTGAAAATATATTCAACATAGCTTTAAGAGCTAGAATACTAATTCTTTTTTACAATGCCTTGCTGTCAGCAGCAATATCAGGGCA